>PVKN010012437.1:0-20728 GCA_004027915.1 Capromys pilorides
CTCCACTTATCTCCAAGCTTCTGTCCAGAGCCTGTTGGTATCTTCCCCTTACTGCTTTCTTGGCATCAGGCAGTTTCTGGCCTTATACAAAGACAAGCTGCAGAAATAACAAGCGCTTGTTATTAAAATGTTCAATTGAGTTGGGCATGGTGGTGCATGCCTGTAGTCCCAGTACTCTGGGAAGCTGAGGCAGGAGGATCACAAGCTCAAGCCTAACCTTGGCAACTTAGGAGACCCTGTCTCAAAGCTTTTAAATGTAAAAAGCACTGGGGATGTAGCCCAGTGCAAAGGCCCTGGGTTCAATCCCCAGCACCACGAAAAGAAAAGAAGTGTGAAACTGATTCGCCAGCTTTGTGCATCTCTGTTGGCTTCCACTTACACTGAAAATAGAGAGCTCTCTGTGAGTAGCCCTATCACATTTAGCCAAAAAGGGGAACAAAAACCCACAGTTATGCAACATGTCTCATTTCAGGTTGCCGCTTTTCCCAGAAAGGAGAAACCGTGAAGTGAATGCTCTTTACATGCTTTTATTTTGAACTGACTGCTTTCCTGAGACGTGGGAAAGTTCAGATGCCTTTTAGGTGTTAAGCACGAACTCCATGACAGACAGAGAGGCAGCCTTTCTCACACAGAGGCTGACCTCGTTCAAGAGAAATCCAAACAGGCACAGCCATGAGGTGGGAATTCCGAGCCATCACGGTGTGGAATTCCCACCTTACTATTCCTTAGTGCTGCTACAGCTTCTGACGATCTGCTTCTTAGAACTCCTGCAGCCCCACCTCCCGAGCCGAGCCGAAACTCCAGGCCACTCAGACTGGGGTAACACCGTGCGTGCTTCCTAACTCCCCTCACTTCTCCGGAGCCACAAGGGCCGAGGAAGACAAGCAAGTGAGCTGAGTCTCCAGCATTTCTGCATTTTTAAACCGAATTCTAGCCTTCTGCTTGTTTTTAGGAGCAGACGGAAACCTATTTAAACAGAAAATCATTGGGCTTTAAATAAAAGAACACAGCTGGGCATGGTGGCACACACCTATAATCCTAGCACTCCCAGGAGGAGTGTTATGAGTTCCAGGCCAGCCCAGGCTGCATAGGGAGACCCTGTTCAAAAAAATAAATAAATAAATAAAATATAATAATAATAATAAAAACAAAAAAAAATATATATATATAGTGGTTTCTCATAAGTGAAGAAGAAATGGAGAAGCCAGATGCTAGTGCCTATCGGGATTGTAGTGGCAATGGTGGGAGAGATGAGCGGAGCCCGCAGAGAATGGAGAAACGAGTGGTGATGAGAGCCACCTGCCCTGAACCAGAAAAGACAGAGAGGAATAAGGAGACAATGTCACAGTGGTGATTGTTTACCGAGGACATCACTGTACCCGGCCAGAGAGCCTGCACCATTGTATAAGGCGGATCTATGTCCCCACCACAATCACACCCTAAAGGTGTGACCCTCCCCACTGTCCTACAACGGAAACGCAGCATCTGCTTGCTATAAACCACCAGACAAGCAGAAAGCACACCTAGTCCCCAGCTACAAAGGCCACAGTTATTCCCCCACAGATGAGAGGCTGGCAGAGCCCACGTCCAAGGCAAGGCTGGCCACAGGGGCCACCGTGCACACCTCCATTTCAGAGATGCACAGTACCCTGGAATTCCTCACAAGAAGGTCGCAGCTGCTTGCTCCACGGCGTGTCTCAGCACCGTGGGACAACAGTGGCTTCGAATTCCACTCCTGCTGAATCCACAGTGGGTGACAGCATTGCATGTCAAAAGATGTCATAAGAAGTAGAGCAATAGATGAAGAGATGCCACGGTCACTACAAACTCACGGTGCAGAAGCCTCTGAAGTATCCGGCCACTGGTCCTCAGTCTGTTAGCTTCTGCAACGGCCGTCTATGGCCACGTGACCTTGAAAGTGCACACCCCATCCAAGGATGGAGACACTGATCCAAAGCTCTTGCAACAGCCTTCAGCGGTGATGGCCCAAACTGCAACCCGAATGTCACTTATTTATCCCACACTATAATTAAACTTGAATATTGAAGTTTTACTGTGGAAAAAAACAACTTATGGGCCAGGGAGATAGCTCAGCAGTCTAAGCACCTGCCTGGCAAGCACAAAGACCTGGGTTAGATCTCCAGTATTGCATGCTGTGCTGGCCCCAGAATCCCGGGCGTCCCAAGCCAGTGACCCAAACTGGGCATGATGGTGCATGCCTGTAATCCCAGCACTGGAAAGGCTGAGACAGGAGGATTACTATGAGCCTGAGCTGCATAGCAAGACCTGATCCAATAAATAAATAAATGATCTTTTTAAAAAAAAAATTAAAAGCTTCCCTAAGGCCATCTGTTGCTCAAGTTACTGTGTGTTGAGTCCTGTTACTACACGGATCATTAAATGAGCAGTACCCTATGTAGAAAGAGCTTATGAAGAGACGTATGCTAAAAAAGCCAATGTGTAAATCAGTAATTGTGATCTTGGGCCGATGAGGACGTCTCCAAATCTTGAAATTGCTGGCTATCCAATGCACTACTGACTTTACAGAGTGACTGTTTTCACATACAGCGTACACAAAGGAACCCACGTCACGTGGACACAGTGACATCTTACCAGACCCTTAAACAACCAATCTCTTTTTGCCTTAGTTTTTTTTTTTTTTTTTTTGCCTTAGCTTTTAATCATTTTTCTGAGTCAATCATCACAATTTTTTTTCATCATGGAGCCCAGTAAAATCTTTAACTGTACTCCGAGACATGTGCCTTTATTGGTTCTCCATATGCAGTACCGTATGAGTATATAAAAATACACAAGAACATGATGTGGAGGAAGATACAAAAACCAAATGGAAAACATTTTAAATACTGAGCTCATAACGGTTTCTCAAGGCCTTGAAAAATAGAAGGCAAAGTTCATACTTAAATAGTGAATGTAAGGAGCAGGTCAAATAGCTCAGCAGATTAAAGTGCCTGCAAGCAGGCATAGGGGCTGGGGGCTCCATTCCCAGGCCTGCGGTGCTGGCCCCCGGCCCTGGGGTGCACTGAGATGGTAATTGAGACTGGGCGTGGTGATGTGCACCTGTAATTCCAGCTCTCCAGAGGCTGTAAACAGGTGGATCACTACGAGGCCGATCTAGTAGTGAGACCCTCAACAGCACCCTGTAGACCCTTCCCTAAAAAATACACAAAAAAATAGTAAACATAAGTTTGGCCTTCAAAGAACCTTTCTTCCTTGATTTGAGCTGTATTTTTTCCAACTTTTCTTGTTTGTTTTTGTTTTTGTTTTGCGGGACCAGGGTTCGAACTCACAACCTTGTACTTGCCAGGCATGCACTTGTGCCACGGAGCTATCTCCCCAGCCCCTCCAACTTTTCTTGTTTCCATTAGCGTGTGCTGGCAGTACACCGTGCTCCCACCTCCCGGGCTGGAGAAGCACAGACGGCTGATTCTCTCATCCCCTCTCCCCTCCCCCACCTCTTGGTCCTCTTCCCTTAGGCAAAATGCCCATCTCCCCACTTTCTATTATTTATTTTTTATTTGCTCTTTATTCATATTTTGGGTTTCTCACATAGGAAGAACTGTGCGCTATTTAAGCATGCGCATCTGATTCGTTTCACTTAACACTATGATCTCAAGATGCACGTGTTTTCCTGGAATTGCCTCGTTTACCCTTCCTTATGGCTGGGCAGCCTATAAACGCATTTTCTTTATCCATTCATCTGCTAACGTACACGCAGGCGAAGAAACTGTCATATTTATAATTTCGTCTCATTTGTTTTTTGATCAGCCCATTGTCCTCCTGTCTAGTCAGGGGTATGTAGGCAGGGAAAATAGAGTAGAAGCCGAATTAGGTCTTCTAGCTAATCCTACCTAGAAAGAGTTAAAAACAAAGTTCATGAGAAATCCTCCTAAGAAGTAGGTCAAAGACTGCGGAAAAGAAGAAAAAACTCAGATTCTTATAAAAGGCACCAAATGGCCTTGGGACATATACCAAGAGAGGAAAGGGGCAAAAGGGCGGGCCACAAAGAGTACAATGGGGTCACAAACAATAACCCACCCCACCTCCCATAAAACAGAGGAAACCAAGGGCTGACGAACTTGGAGTACTCACGCCCACGCACTAACACAAACACACACGTTCACCCCAAGGTCAGTATGCTAGTCACTCTAGGGTCATTAGCTCAACAGCTATCCACAAACAGGGCATGCCTTGGGCCTCACGAGGTTGAGGACCAGCAAACAGAGCAAGAAGCTGCAAGGAGAAGTGACGTCAGGCCAAGGTGCGGGAAGCCCATCAGATAGGGCGACTTCCAGCAGGCCAGGGGGAGGGTCCCTGGGTTGGTCCCGCAACCCAGCACAAAGGACCTGCCGGCCCTCCTCCTTCCAGAGCCAGCAATCTCCTCCTCTCTCCTCCTCTCTCCTTTTCCTCTTTACAGATAAAAGGCTTCCTTTCATTAAACTCCGACCCTTTCATTTTATACCGGGGCTGAAATTATACTCCCGGTGGGCTGAGCCGCAGGGCTTGTCTGCAGACCGGACATCTTCGGTTCCCTGACCAGGAACCGGGCCTGGCACCACCTGGTTAGTCGCTACCCTGGCGTCACCATCGACATCACCCTGTCGGAGTTAGGACGGTGACCGCCCCGCCCCTCCTGCTGCCTCGCACAGGCAGCTTTTCTGCGCGCCGCAGTTTCTCAGAGAGAGCACACTCTGGTCCTGTGTCATTACGAGTCTAAAGGCAGACAAGCTTCGCTCAGTCCACCAAACCAGGCACACGGGGCTGCAACATCTGGCAAAATGCAAAGCTTGAAGGTCAAAAGCACTGCGCCTCTCTGAACTGTGGGGCTCCATTCTATACACGGATGCGACACGGAGCCTGTGCGGTCACCGTCCGCGTACAGAGTGGGGAGGAGAACGTCCAGCAGTGTGTCCACACGTTCTGCAGCCAAGGTTCTAGGATCATGCTCCCAGTACCCCGTGGCCACACAGTCACACACACACTCGAGGCTGGACGTTCCCACAGCCTCCTCCCCAACCTACTTTCTCTGCCTCACACAGCAGTCACTTTTTAAAATTATGAATCTAGCCATGGAACCCTACTGTTTTTTCAGAATTCCTCAGTGGTGATACATTCTCTATAGGGCAATTCCAAATTCTGTAGCACAGCATGAAAAATAAAAAATGAGAAGCTGAAGCCACGCAACAGCAGCCTGGCTCCACGCCACCTACGTCAGCTGGCTGTGAAGAGCCACGGGTGTGAGCAGGCAGCTCGATCGTGCTGTGCCAGCCGACCTTCCCGACAGCCTGGCTGCCTCATTCGCAGTCCCCTGGAACTGCTGGATACTCTCACAAGGACTTTCACAACTCTGTTCCCTGGAAAAGCATTTAATGGTTCCTACACAGACCAGGCACTAGCAAATTCACTTATTTTGCCATACTGGGGACTAAACTCAGGGCCTGTGCACTGAGCTACACTCCCTAGCCGCCCCTTCTTATCTTTCCTTTTGATACAGATTTGTTTCTGTTTTGTTTTTGGTACTGGGGATTGAACTCAGAACATTGCACTTGCCAGGCAAGCGCTTATTCTTCTAAGCTATCACCTCAGCCCTCAACACAGTGTTTTGCTAAGCTCTAAATAGCCTGGGCCAAGCTCAAACATGGGATCCTCCTGTTCAGCCTCCCAGAGTACAGGTATGACAGGTATGTGCCACCATGCCGGGCTTGGGAAAACAGTCCCATGGGGCTCCTCTCTGGTGGATTTCATGTCACTGCAGCCTTACTGTCATATTAAGCTATTGAGATAGCATCTAATGTTTTGGGGGTCTAGTGCTTCAGCTCTGATGTGTAATCTCACATGCCCCAGGAAGTCATAGCCTCTATCTCGAGGCTTGATCCAAGCTGACAGCATGGAGCACTGGCCCTTCGTCCTGTCTCCACCCGGCTCATATTAGAGAGCAGCAGGTGTGGGTCATCAGGGAAACACGCATGCTGTGTTCAAAGACACCCGCCAGCACTCGGCTAGACCAACGTGCACTGCTTAAGGCCAATTGAAAGGATAATGAGAAGTCCTAGCCAGCTCTGTACATTTCAATGCAAGGAAACAGGGTCAGGATCAGACAAAATGGAGACAGTCATTTTTCTTTCAAGGGGAGCTGCTCAGGCGGTCCTCCACACTGGGCAACCCACGTAGGTCCCCTTCTGTTTGTATCTCTGTGTCTGTCTGTGTCTCTCTGTGTCTGTCTGTCTCTCTCTCTCTGACAAAAGCTTTCTTTCTCCCAATATTCTGCTTTTAACCTCAGTGGTTCCCCACCATTGTTTCCCAAATTCATTCTTTGATTTTAGAGAACAGGAACCAATGCCACGTGTCTTTCAGGTTGAGAGTGTCTTTCCCCTAGACCAATTTCAGTATTAATGGATCAGTTCTGTAGCATCAGTGGTAGAAGTCTGCACCCAGCTGCCAGAGTGAGGCACAGACATCCAGGGTCCCCTCCCCTGGACAGTGGATTCGGGTCCACCACAATATCCAGTCTGTATAAATGTGTCATATAGGCCACTATGGTGGCAAGACAATGACAACTGTAATAGTCGTCAATTCAACAGCCCAGCAAGCATGGAAGTGCACACACGGCCCACAACCACTGGGTACTGGGTGCTGGGCCCACGGAAGACACCTAGCACAAAACAATACAATTATTCTGTGCAAACTGGACAAACCAAATACCGACCATCTACTGTTGCCAAAGATCCTACTGATAAGATAGATAAAACTTTGTCTCAGCTAGGCAAGGTGACACACACCTATAATTCCAGAACTCTGGGAGGCTGACTCAAGAATATCACATGTTCAAGGACAGTCTGGCCATCTTAGCAAGACCCTGTCTCAAAATAAAAAGGTCTAGGGTATAGCTCAGTGAGAAAGCCCCAGGCTCAATCCCCAGTATAAAAACAACAAACCATACACACACACATATACACACACACTCTCTCTCTCTCTCTCTCTCTCTCTAATGGTTTTGTAATAACTTAATTCTTTCACAGGGTGCACTCCTGCCCTTTATAGGTCTGACAATTGATTATACAAGTTCCTGTTGTCCCATTTCTGTTTTGTCCCAAACAATACCGCATCTATGCAGAAACAATGCACAAATAAGTGTTTACAAAAACAGCAAAAGAAGCTTAGCTTGTTAGTTGACTCCAGTACGTGAAAAGGGGACGGAAACTTGAATCTATTCAAACAAGAAAATGCCACATGGGAAAGGAGTCCCTGGACTTATTTACAATATAGAGCAGCTCTGAGTTTTCTCAACATTTACCAGCTCTTTCAGTACAGCTTTTGATTACTTTGGTAAATTCTTTTCCAGATTAAATACAAAATTAGGGGGCCAGGGAGATAGCTCCATGGCACAAGTGCCTGCCTGGCAAGTGCAAGGTCATGAGTTCGAACCCCGGTCCCGTTAAAAAAATAAATAAGTACATAAATACAAAATTAGAAGGGTGTAATGTAAACATTAGGAAGTTTTGGTTGAAATAGATCCCGACTATTCCTGCTGAAAATCACAGCAAGACCGACCTCATTAAGGCTATGAATAAGCCCCTCCTCCAGCCCCTTTGCCTGAGCTATCTCTCCAGCCCCTCAAGCTCCCTTTCAGTTTTGTATTGAGTCAGTTTTTCTGAAACCAGCCAATTCCAGTAAAACCAAAGGGCATCCTTTTACTACAATAGTCTAATGGGAGGCACTGAACAGCAATAATTCAGGTGCCAGAAAAACAGGAAAAAGGAAGGAAAACAGAGACATTAAAGAGCGCTGCTTACCCGTAGTCCCCTGCGATATGTGCATAGGCACGTTCTCCCAACACCACAAGCCATGGCAATATTTGCCTGGGTGCACAGTGACCGTACAGGAAAAATTATACAATCACAATAAAACCGAAAACTGCCACGACACACCTTCTGATTTCTGACCCATTACAGACAACTTTTAATAATACAAAGTGTGGTGATAGATTCATGTTTGCTAAGATTACTTTCATTTGCTAAGGTAACAAACAGTATTTTAGCAAAACCATAAGCCAGGAACTCAATCCACACACCCACACACACACTTCAATGAGAGCCTGTGCCCCAGCACCTTGGCCTAAGATGAGGAGAGGACAGGCTCAGACACTAAAGCTGTTAACACCTCTGCTTTCGTTATTGCCCGGGGATTTTATGAAACCACAATGCCAACTAAATCCACTTCCTTTTTAAAATCCTCACAAAGAGAACAACGGTGATCCCAGAATATCCCTCTCAAACACTGTGTGACTGTCGGTGTTATTTTATCTATTCCTCATGTTAACTTTCTGAGTTAGAGGGCAAATATTTTCTGGGAGAGCAAAGTGCTACAATTCCTCAGCCCAAATCTGGACATTTACACTAGACCCTGCTGCCCCCTAGAGGCCAAACTATGCAAAATCTTCCAGTATTCTTTCTACCTGTCATTGCATACCCTCAAATTCAAGTCTTGATAATAAGAGAATACATCTTGCTTATGTTATTACTATGGGTGAATTTTTTTTTTTTTTTTGCTATTACTAAGTAAATACTGTGGAGGACCGCCTGAGCAGCTCTCCTTGAAAGAAGAGTGACTGTCTCGGTTTTGACTGAGCCTGACCCTATTCCCTCATATTGAAATGTACAGAGCTGGCTAGGACTTCTCATTATCCTTTCAATTGGCCTTAAGCAGTGAATAATGGTCTAGCCAAGGTGCTGGTGGTAATTTTTGAAGATGGCACGTGTGTTTCCCTGATAACAGGATGAAGAGCCAATGCTCCACGGTGTCAGTTGGGATCAGGCCTCGAGATAGAGGCTATGACTTCCTGGCGCTTGAAAGATTACACATCTGAGCTGAAGCACCAGACCCCCAAAATATTAGAATTATCTCAATAGCATAATGCAAACTACTTCTTTTGCATATCTCTGAATATGGCGGAGGTGAATGCAGGTCTCTTACCTAACCCAGCTCACTGAGCTCACCTTCTTCCCACAATTCACTTTCGTAAGCCACTCCCCGTTCTCCAATGAATAAAACCCAAGTGCAGCCCTGGGTCGCTCTCTTTGTTCCAGAAGCCACTTTCATGGCTGGACTTAGGGCCCCTTGGCTCCCCGTTAATTGTAGATTTATGTCTTAGTGTCTTTGTTATCACCGTGGGTTGTGCTGGGAGTGCTAGATTAGAATTACCTTGGTGAGATTCCAATAACGTAACTTTGGGATTAAAAATACTGACATCTCTGATCAAAACGAGCACACAGGAGGGTCTCCTACAAATCCATTTAAATTCTGCAGCCGACTCGATCCTCAACAAACGGAATGAGGGCCGGCGAGATGGTTCAGTGGTCTAAAGCGCCTGCTTAGGAAAGCTCAGGCAACTGCAGGGACTGCGGTTCGATCCCCGGCACCACATGCTGCGCCAGCCCCACCACCAGGGCAGGCTGGGCCAACCACGAAATAAATAAATAAAGAAACAAACAAACACAACAAGCAAATAAATAAACAAATAAATAAAATTAAAAAAAAGAAAAAACGGAATGAACAGCACACAGTAAGCTGCCAGGCATGAGAATTAACATAAATGCAAACAACCCAAAACATATACCATAAATTTTCACCCAATTATCCTGAAAGTTTAAATCCTAACATCTAAAGTGGCAATATTACTACTGTACTTCATGATACCACTACCATAGACAGCCAAGCTGGACAGAAATTAATGGGCATTCAGAGAGGGCCTGGGTCCCGGGGGGAGGGGTGGGGAGGACAGGGCAGAAGAGGAGACACTAAGTGTGAGGCAGGAGGTGGATCTGAGCAGAGCCAAGCCTCAGGATGGAGACTCCACAGCTAGGCGTGCAGGGCTCCCCAGAGAGAAGCAGCAGCTGGAGATTACTGTGTAATTAGCGCCCCCTGGTCCCATGGGCCCAGAGAGGCACCAGATGCACAGGAGGGTGACCAGAACATCTGGACTCAAACTCCTCTCCCTTCCCAAAAGGCCTGTATTTCTCCCGCGCACCCTCTCTCCACGTGACTCCTTTCCCTACTGAACCAGTGTCAGCTAAGCAGCTACACAGGTGATGCCTCAGGGCCGCATGCATCCTGACCCATGCTGTACTCACGCTGTGACTTTGCTAAATAGACTTCCCCTGACAAAGGTCCTCAGGGGCCACCCCCATCGGACCCCACCCCCAGGAGCTGTTCTTCCGCCCTTATATCCAATAAAACTCTCCTGACCTCTTCCTTTGGCTCACGACTTCACTCCTTGATGTTGCGAGCCCATGAGCCTGGTATTTAACATCTAACACATTGAGAGTTATCTTCCCCATAACGCAACCATAAGCAAAACAGTGTAGGGGTAAGCACAAGGCTCTTCCTAATAGAAGGTACAAGAGTTGCTCACCTACTGAGAATGAGTGCACATGTGTACACATACACACAGAGCTGTTGCTGTCAATGTTTACCATCTGCTTCTGCAATAATCTGTAGGAAACATATGAATGAAATCTAATTCAGGGAAGACAGACACAGTGCACTTGTCCTGGCTTCTGTTTGGCCGCCTGCTCCTTCATGGTGTTCATGCAATAAAAGATGTGGAAGTGGCAGGTCATCAGGGAGCGCAGTGGCCTCCGGGACACCCCTGCTCTCGCATACACAGACCCATCCAAAGTAGGTCATTGCCCCGCATCGGTACGTAGCTCACCAGAACCCTCCAAAGGACTGTGGACCTTTTGACACTTCTCCCAGAAGAGAAGACACAGAATCACAAGATACACCGGTAGAACAAGAACACCGAGGAAGAAAGGGGCAGCTAATGAAAAGGGCCAGCTTGGGGCTGGAGGTGCAGCTCGGCGTCAGGCCCGTGCTTTCTTGCTCTGCTTCCTAGGCATCATGAGCTATAAGGCTTGCTCGACCCCGTCAGCACAGCGAGCTATACCTCAGCATATCAGGAAGACCCACATAGGGCTGAATATGTAGGCTTTTTGGTTTTTGGAGTCGGGGATCGAACCTGCACCCTGCTTGTGCTGAGTGCATCCTCCTACCACTGAGCTGCCTCATAAGACCTCCAGCCTCAACGTTAGGCTGCTGTCGAAGTCCCTCTGCTAGCTTAGTCGACCACCTTTGATCTTAAGTGTTCTGGGACGGCTCAGGATGAGAGCAAAATGGCGTTAAACTTTCTGCCAAAGCACAACACACACCACCTAGGGTCCGACTGCCAACGACGTCCTGTTCTCAGCTGAAGCCGGGGCCTGGCCTCCCTGGTCTGCAGCGCTAAGCACATCCTGGTCTTCCGGGCAGAATCTCCTCCCCTCAGGTCTGCTTCAGCGTGCTGGGGCTGCTCCAGCACAGCCAAGCCCCCACCTGACAGCAGCAGCCTGTCCTCCTGCACATGGAATAGTTAAGCAGCCCGCTTCAGTGCCCTTCGCACTAACCCTGGCATCTGTGCCAGTTCTGGGTGGGCAGAGTATTTTCCTGTTTCCTTGCATGCCTGCTAATCTTTAACTGGATGCCAGGAATCATAAACCTGGCTTGGTTGAATGTTGGCTATTTTCGTATTCATAGGAGTACCTCTGAGCTTGCTCTGGGTTGCAGTTAGAAGTGACTTACAGCGGCTTGTGCCTTTCGGGTCCTGCTATGCTATGCTGACGATAGGTCAGGTTCCCAGCATCATCAGGAGGGTTACTTCCTTCCATTCTGGCTCTTCTTACAGTGCTCCATGGCTGGGATCACACACTGCACCTGCAAGCACTGAGTTGCCTTTCTCACCCTCTGCACTGTCTGCTTCCTCCCTACCTCAGGGAGCGCCCACACAGGACTGCCATTACGCCCTCAGCTTGGAAAGACAGGGAGAGAAGGAAGAGCTGGACCCCGCCCCTCTTCCGGCTCTCTCCCCAGGCCTCCTCCTGTCATTTCCAGCCCCTAGGCCCTCTGCCATGCTCCAGGAACCCCTGGGCTCCTTTTGGGGCCTCTCTCTCCCTGGGGAGTGACCTGGGACACTCTTGAAGCAGACATCTGGGAAACACCAGGGCTCACCTCATTCAGTCACCCTGGGTCTACTGTCCTCTAATACTTGATGTCGGTTGCTATTTTACCAGGTCTTTTGTGGCTGTTTTCACTTCAAATAGCAAGATAAATGCTGTTGCTCTGTCTTAGAAGCAGAATCCATCCTTTTTTTTTAAGGCCAGCTCAGCCTGCCCTGAGGGCTGGGCTGGCATAGCATGCAGTAGAGGGGATCAAAGCCTGTCCCTGTGTGTGCCTAAGCAGGCACTTTAGACTGCTGAGGTATCTCGCTAGCCCAGTATCCACCCATCTGGAAGCAAAGAGAGAGGAGAAGGAATTAAAAAGACAGACTGGCAGTCATATCTGACCTGTGCTGACTTAATGGAACCAATATAATAGAGGAGAAAAACCTAGGGTTCTTCCCCCTGTAGCTTGTAATTTAGCAGAGAAGACAAAAGAAATAATAGTTTATTAACAGCAGAAGCGGAGGAATGAAAGAAAACTATGTACTTAGGGTCCCGTTCTGAATCAAACCTTGGGGACAAAAGTAATAAGCAGCAAATGTAGGAGTGGCTGAGAAACATCTGACAGGGGTTCTTGCTTGGACAAGAACTAGAAGCCTAGATCTGTAAATATCCTCACTTAACTTTTTTAAATTTCATTATTTATCTATATTTTAGGGAAGGGTCTACAGGGTGTTCAGGGTCTGACTACTACATCGGACTCGTGGTGATCCACCTGTTTATAGCCTTCCAAGAGCTGGGATTGCAGGCGCACGCCCAGTCATAGTTGCCATTTCAGCATGCCCAGGGGGCAGGACCAGCACAGCAGGCTGGGTGATCAAACCCCAGGCCCCTGTGCCTGCTTACAGGTGCTTTAATCCACTGGCTGGCCCTTTCCTCACTTATTTAAACCTCATATGGAGTACCCAGTAACTAATGTATATTTACTAAACTGATAGAATACTTTTCAATAAACATAACTTTTACATTGCTATTTTTAAGTACTTGACATGTTATTTTTCCCTTTCTAATTTATTATATTTTAAGGGTAGGGTTACTAGGAATTGAACTCAGGATCTCAGGCTTGCCAGGCAGGCACTGTGCCACTGAGCCAAATCTCAAGCCCGAACTTTTATTTTTTATTTTGAAGCAACCTGGATAAATTACTAGTGTCCAGGCTGGGCCTGAACTTAAAATTCTCCTGCCTCAGCCTCTCGAACTGTCAGGACTACCAAAGTGCATCACCACGCCAGGCTGCCAGTAGGTCTCTAAATTATTCTTTTTAAAAATTTTTATTTATTGTTATACAGGGTGTTGCTACACAGTTTGGACTCATAGTGACCCTCCTGTCTCAGCCTCCCTCCCAAGCACTGGGATTACAGGAGTGCACCACCACACCAAATTCCAGTGCCAGCACAGCATGCAGTACCAGGGATCAAACTCAGGACCCTGCTCAGGCTTGCCAGGCAGGTGCTTATGCCACCAAGATATCTCCCCAGCCCCAACATCCCCTTTGTAAACAAGTACAGGCAAAATTTATCCAAAAAACTTAATTACTAAAGAAAGTTCATGATTTTCTGTTTTGACTGTCTCATTTCCCAGTTAGGACTTCAACTTGAATGTGCAGCCATGTCTTCTTAACCTAGGATATAATCCAATGCTTCAAATCTCAGATTAATGCAACCCAAAGTAACACAAAAAGTCCTGAAAATACTCGCTGGGACACACAAATTAACATAGCTCTTACCATTAGGGTCTAGGGGACCACACCCCCACTCACCTGAACCTGGGCAAAGCCCTAAGGCTGACCTCCCCCGACCTTTGTCCTACGAACCACCACTTAGAGGTTAAAAATAACACCTGCCTGGCAAGCAGAGGGTCCTCAGTTCAATCCCTGAGTAATAAATAAGTAAACAAACAAATAACAAATGTCCCTGAAAACTCCCATTCCAGTGCTGGACGTAAGTGTACCAGCCTACTGGGATGACCTACAATCACCTTGTTTCACATAAAACCCAATCAAGGTTGATGCATTCTGGCCCCTTCTCCTGCATCCATTATAACAGAGTGAATTATGGGAAAGGACATGAGGTGCCCAAAGCCTGACACATTTTCGGGCTCCTAAACACAGTTCACACTTGCTGCCACCTTCTGTTCCTGCCTGCACCAACCCTGTGGGCTTCAAGAGCACCTCCCCCTTTCAAATTCATTCAACTTGGCTGCTTTTCTCTCTCTGTTCTGAGCAGCATCCAATTCTGTGACACACACAACAACCTGGAAATCTGTCCCCCTGGGATGGACCTTCATCATCCATGGCATCAAAATACTATATGCTAGATGTTACCCCAGTGAAAACGTCGGCAGGGTAGATTCAATTTCTACATCACTGTGTATACCGGAGGCCTGTCAGACATTTGACCACAGATAAAATCCTGAAGATGAGCTCAAAAGAACGTGGGCAGGGCAGGTTCTACAGCTGACGAAAAACAGAAAGGAAAATAAGGACAAAACCTCGAATTCTGCAGCATTCTGACTTGATGCCTCGTTGGCATCATCACATAGCAGCCTCTGCTGGGGACTCTTCCATTTGCCGGATTCACTGAAGGCTCACGTCACACCATCTAATTCTGCTCCACACTCAAGACAAGCATAGTCACTTGGGGAATTTTCCAGTATTTTCACAAGTGCTGAGTGCTATTGGTCATACTCACACAGTAATGATTTCCTCTCTTTGTTTATACGTCTTAAGCTCAGTTTTCCAAATTATAGAAAAACAGATTGACTTAAAAGTCTTGGTGACTTAATGCAGAGAACTAGAAAAACCTGAAGGGCCACAGCAAGTTCATATCAGATGGGATAGGCGGGATTAACTTCAAAGTGTAGCCAGGTGTGACCCCTAATCCTAGAGACCTGTGAGACTGAAAACATGTAGCTGATGACCAAAAGGGTGCTGTGAAATCTTCTACTGCAGGAAAAAGCCTGTGCGCGGGCACTCAAGCCATTCAGGGAGAGCTTTGGGCATTTCAGTGGATCGCAGGCCACGGCTTTAAAAAGTTGGTAAATGTGCAAAAGCCCTCACATAAGGTGCAAGTGCACAGCCTCCCAAGGCACTTCTGCATTACTCATTCACAATCTAAATCGTGTCATGTTGGAGGGAGCAAAGAGCCCAGCATGGCGGGGCACGCCTGCGATCCCAGTGCCCAGGGGCACTGCGGCAGGATGACCTGAGCTCTGAGGCCAGCCTGGGCAACACAGTGACTTAGCAAGACCTATCTCAAAATACAAACTATAGTGGGGCTGGAGATGTAGCTCAGTGAGGGCCCCGAGTTCAATCCCTAGTATTGGGTGGGGCTGCGGAACACAGGAAAGACACTATCCCCTGCTCCTGGGACGCAGACGACTCCCACATTTACCTAGCAATGTGCTCGTTTCTTTCTCCTCAGTATTAAGAGCTTAATTAACTGGCTGACTAATTAGCAAATGAACCCTTTTTACAGTCATTTCACACTGTCCCTTCCGTTGGTTCTTTTTATGACTAGCTAAACACAACAGAAGTCAGGTCTACACTATCTCTCTTGGAGGCCATCGTCTGGTTCAGTTTAGGAAAACGAAACAAGGAATTACTCTTCATGGGAAGGAAATAGATGAAAGCCACCTAAAATAGTTTTAAATGCAATCAAACTCCTACTACAAAGATCATTTGATTCATTCATTCCACAAATAGGAGCATTACATTAGCAGTTGTCCTACTATCCTAAGAGTTAGATAAAAATATTACAGGCAGTCAGATAGGGCTGGACCCTCAAAGAGTCAGCGTAGAACATAAAACACAGCACAGCCATTCCAGGAAGTCTTTGCTCATTCCACATGCACTTGGTCCGTAATGGCTTTCCCACTGGATCAGTATGACCTAAGCAACAGTGCTTGTTGCTTTTTCTTTTTTTGTACCTGGGATTGAACTCATGACCTTGCACTTGCCAGGCAGGAGCTTATGCCACTGAGCTATATCCCTGGTACCTTGTGATTTTCCCTATGAGCCAACTGTACTTAAGCAACTATGTTTGTAATCTTCTTGTCTATAGTTTTATCCCACCTTGAACCCACCTCATGATTTTGTGCCCGCCTCATGGTTTTGCTCTACAAAGCTTTCCTGGAGAAGTGGGGTCCTCGGCTACCCATTTGGGTCCCCTCTTCCTTATCTCTCAAGAGCTGTCTCTCCCAATACAGTTTTCCTACTCCTCACCTCCCCTGTTCTTCAGAATTCATTCTTCAATTTTGGAGAATATGAACTTGGCACACCAGACGTCTAGCAGGTTGGAAGCTGTATTTTCCTTCTATTGTTTGGATTATCTGGAGATCCTGTATCATCCCTATTTCACCTAGGTGCTGGGTGGATAGCAACACAGTAAGTGACCCTGCCCACCTTATTATAAACTGGAGGATGAGGGGTGACCCTGACCTCCTTATCATAGACTGGAGAATGAAGCAGATAAGAAAATATCACTTTTTTTATTTTTTGAGGGTTTAATTTTTTTTTTTTTTTTTACAATGTGATAAAAGCAGTTACACATTTTTACAGACATTTAGAAATTTAAATATATATAAAGTTGTAGTCAGTCAAAGCTATGGCATTTCTCCTAGTCTCTTACTCTCACTTAACACCCTTTTCTGTTTTCTTGTAAACCATTTACTTGAGAGAGAGTATAACAATAACTGAAATCACATTAGAAGCAGCACAAATCTAAAAGACAAGAATGACAGGCATTCCAAGCATAATTTTAGTGTTACTCACTGCTATCCTCAGTGTCAAAAACATTTTGGAGGTTCTTAGGACCATTATCTAATAATCCTGTATGTAAGTAAGTGCATGGTTTTGCTCCTGCCATGTTTCCTATCTTTTCTGTTTGCAGTCACTTCGTTACTTATTGCTTAAGTCCTTGGTTTCCATTCAGCTGTGTTATGCCTTTCCATTTTTATTTCTTCTTTAGATTTCTCACACTAGGGAGACTATACGATATTTACAAATGTAGGTCTGGTTTATTTCACTTATTAGCATATGTTCAAGATACATCCACATATATATGAAGTCTTACAGTTCATCATTCTTTATAACTGAGTAATATTCCATTGTATAAAAATACCCCATCTTTTTCAGTCATTCTTCAGATGATGGGCATTTTGGTTGTTTCCAAGATTTGGCTATTACAAATTGTGCTGCTATGAACATAGGTGCACAGATGTCACTATGGTATGATGTTTTCAGTTCTCTGGGAAAATTCCCAGTAGGGGGATAGCTGGATTGAATAGGATTTCCAGTTCTAGCTTTTTTAAGGAGTCTCCACACTGCTTTCCATAATGGTTGCACCAGTCTGCATTCCCACCAGCAGTGGAGAAGGGTTCCTTTTTCCCCAAAGCCTCTCCAACATTTGTTGTTGGTTGATTTCTTTATGATAGCCATTCTTTCTGGGGTGAGATGGTATCTAACTATTGCTTGAATTTGCATTTCACGAATGGCTTGCAATGAGAACCATTTCATGTATTTATAGGCTTGTTGAATTTCTTTCTCTGAGAAATGTATGTTCATCTCAGATGCCCATTTCTGGATTGAGTCTTTCAATTTTGGGACCCTAATGGTTTTTAGTTCTTTATAAATTCTAGATAGAAGACCTTTGTCTGAATACTTATTAGTCAAAACCTTTTTGAAATTTGTGGGTTGTCTTTTCACTCTGTTGGTAATTCCTTTTGACAAGCAAAAACTTCTCAGCCAGAGGAGGTCCAAGCTGTCAATTCTTTCAAGTGTTAAATGTCTATTTTGATTTTTGTACATGAACTCTGCCTACCCCAATGTCTTCAAGATTTTCTCCCACTTTCTCTTCCAGGAGATTTCATGTTTCTCTTTTAATATTTAGATCTTTAATCCATTATGAATTTAGTTTAGTGCATGGCAATAGACCTGGGTCAAGGTTTAGTTTTCAGCATATAGAAAGCCAGTTTTTCCAGCACCACTTGCTAAAAAGGCTATCTTTCTTCCAGTAAACATGTTTGGTACCTTTGTCAAAAATAAGATGGCTGAGTGTGTTTGCATTTGCTTCTGCATCTTCTAATCTATTCCATTGATCCTTGGGTTTAATTTTTTGCCAATACCATGCTGATTTTATCACTGTAGCTCTGTAGTATAACTTTAGGTCAGGAATTGTAATGCCTCCTGCTTTATCCTTATTGCCCAGGATTCTCTTTGCAATTCTAGATCTTTTCTGGTTCCAAATAAATTTTAGGAATGATTTCCCCAGGTGTGTGAGGTATGCTGATGGTATTTTGATACGAATTGCATTAAATCTGTATAACAATTTAGGGAGTATGGCCATCTTCACAATGTTGGTTCTTCCTACCCAGGAGCAGGGAATACCTTTCCAATTTCTGATATCCTCTAGGATTCTTTTTTCAGAGTACTGTAGTTTTCATTGAATAGATCTTTTACTTCTTTAGTTAGGTTAATTCCTAAGTATTTCATTTTTGTTGGTGCTATTGTAAAAGGTATTCTCTAATTTCTCTCTCAGTGTGTTTGTTATCTGTGTAGAGGAATGCTACTGACTATTGTGTGCTGACTTTGTATCCTGCTATGCTACTGAATTTGTGTATTAATTCTAGTAGCTTCTTGTTGGAGTTTTTTGGTCTTCCAAGTAGATTATCATATCATCTGCAAACAATGATAGTTTTACTTCTTTACCTATTCTTATTCCTTTTATTTCTCTCTCTTGTCTAATGGCTCTAACTAATCATTCCAGAACTATATTGAATAGGAGTGGCAATAGAGGACATCCTTGTCTTGTACCAGATCTGAGAGTAAAAGACTTCAGTTTTTCCCCATTTAAAATTATGTTAGCTATTGGATTGTCATAGGTGGCTCTTATCAGATTGAGGTAGAGGCCCTCTATTCCAATTTTCTGTAGGACTTTGAACATGAATGAATGTTAGACTTTGTCAAAAGCCTTTTCTGCATCAATTGAGATGATCATGTGATTTTTGGATTTGGCTCTATTGATATAGTGTATTACATTTATAGATTTGCTTACATTAAGCCATCCTTACATCTCTGGGATGAATCCTACCTGGTCATGGTGTATAATCTTTTTTATGTTGTTGTATCCTATTGGTGAGGACTTTATTGAGGATTTTTGCATCTATGTCTGAGAAACTGGCCTGTAGTTCTCTTTTTTAGTTACATCTCTCTGGTTTTGGTATCAGTATAATACTTACCTCTAGGAATGATTTTGGGAGGATTGTTTCCTTTTCAATTTCATTGAAGAGTTTGAGGAGTATTGGGATTATGTCTTCTATAAATTTCTTGTAGAATTCAACTATGAATCCATCAGGACCTGGACTTTTCTTTATCGGTAGACTTTTTATTACATTTTGTATTTCATTGGTTATTGGGTTATTGAGAATTCTTATATCTTCTTGATTCAGTTTTGGTAATTTGTACTTTTCTAGGAATCAGTCCATTTCATCTATGTCTTCAATTCTGTGAGAATAAAGATCTTCAAAGTAGCTATTAATGCTCCTCTGAATCTCTGCTGGGTCTGTAGTAATTTCACTCTTTTTATTCCTTATTGCTTGAATTTGAGTTCCTTCTTTCCTCTTACTGATGAGGTTAGCTAGGGGATTATCAATTTTATTTAATCTTTCAAAAAACAAGCTTTTTGATTCTTTGTATTGTTTTCTTTGTCTTGATTGACTTAATTTCTGCTCTAATCTTTATAATTTCCTCCTGTCTTTGGGCTTTGGGTTTCATTTGCTCTTCCTTTTATAGTCAGTTTAGGTGCTCCATGAGAATATTTATTTGTTCCCATTCTCTTTTTTTAATGTGTAAGTTTAGGGCTTTAAATTTCCCTCTAAGAACTGCTTTCATTGCATCCCTTATGTTTCGGTAGGTTGTGTCTGAGTTTTCATTAAACTGCAAATAGTTTAATTTCTTGTTTAATTTCATCTGTAACGCACTGGTTGCTGAGAAGGGTGTTGTTTAATTTCCATGTATTTCTGATGTTCTTGTGATTTCTTTTGTCATTTATTTCCAGCTTCATTGTACTGTGGTCAGATAATATGCATGGAATAATTTCTGTTTTCTTGCATATACTTAAGGATGACCTATGTACTAGTATGTGGTCTATTTTGGAAAATGTCCCATGTGCCGCTCAAAAAAATGTGTATTCAGAAGTGGTTCGATGGCCGGGGAGATAGCTCCGTGACACAAGTGCCTGCCTGGCAAGTGCAAGGTCGTGAGTTTGAACCCCAGTCCTGCAGAAGTGGTTGGATGGAACATTCTGTGTATCTCCACTAAGTCCAGTTGTTCCAAGATCTGGTTCAGTTCTGTTACTTTGGCAATTTTTTGTCTGTTTGATCTTTTTGGGATAAGGGGGTGTTAAGGTCTCCTGTGATATTGGATATTGGATTTTTCATGTCCATTAAGATTTGTCTTATATAACTTGGTGCTCCTGTGTTGAGTACATACATATTTATGAGTGTTACCTGTTCATCTTGAATTTTTCCCCTAACCAGTATGTAGTGGCCTTCTTTGTTTCATTTGATCAATTTTGGTTTAAAGTTCAGACTCTGCAAACAGGATTGCTACCCCTGCTCTTTTTTGAGGTGCTGGGGCATGCAGTATTGTTTTCCATCCTTTAACTTTTAGCCTATGAGTT
>PVKN010012438.1:0-13762 GCA_004027915.1 Capromys pilorides
ATTTCATATTTCTCCATCACAATTTGTCTTTCCATTGGAAGAATTCATTCCCAATTCATAATATCTATTGTACATTTTGGACCTTATTTACTTGTTCATTTTTTCATATTAGTGAAACAACACAATGTTTACACATATAGGTTGAACATATTTCACTTATGAATATGGTCCCAAGTTGTATCCATTTACCTACAAAAGACTCTTTTATATCCTGTTTAATGACCCGAGTAGTACTTCATTGTATAAAAAGGGAGCAGCAATATTTGAAATCAACCTAGACAATTAAGGAAGACAAACTAAAGACGTTTAGATGGCCGGAGTGCTTCAACACTTCTTTCATCTCCAGAACCGACAATATAATAGAACAAGCAAGGAAAGAGAAAAAGAGAGGGAGGGAGATAGGGAAGGAGGTAGGGAGGGAGGGTCAGGGAGGAACTGATGGAGGAAAAGAGAGAAGGAGGGACTGACAGAAAGAGAGAGAGAAATAAGAAACAAGACAGAAAGTGGGAAAAGAGGGGAATATCAGAATTCTTCTCTAACAAACAGCAGGAAACTACTAATTTTGATAGTGCACTCAAAGTATAAGAAAAACACTTACTGAGAAAAGTACTTGTAGCTTCCATGGCAGAAGAACCTGAAAGCTAACAAAATCATTTAAAATTTCCAGGAGGCCAACATCGCAAAGTAGATTTAAAGAACTGACTAGAGTGAGGAATAGCAAATAGCACCACAGTCAGGAGGAAATGTGTTGCAAGCCCCTCCAAAGAACTGAGCAATTAGCCCTCTGTACAGAAAACTACCAAATGTCCAAGGCACACAACGCACAATTCAGAGGGGCACCACAGAAGCAAGAACAAAATGGAAAGCCAAAGTAGAAAGTCCTCAGGTAAAAATATTTTAGAGAGTAAAACAGTCAGCTTCCTGTGGTCAGGCTTCATAGGTGCCTGTCTATATTCCCAGCAACTGGGCGGCTGACACAGGAAGGCTGCCAGGTCAAGTTCAAAATACACAAACTAAACACTTAGCATACCATAAAAAAATAAAACAAAGAGACTGCTGGGTGTGGAAAGCACTGCAAAAGGCTTTGCATTCAGTACTGTCTTCTGCGAATAAAAAATAAAGGATGTCAAAAAAAAAAAGGAATAGCTAGACAAAAGGGATGGGGGAAAGGGAGACAGGCATACAAAAAGAAAAAATAAAGGAAAGAAGCAAAGGAAGGAGGGAGGGGAATATGGTTTGCACAGACCACCTCTAGAACTGCACAGCAGGAAAAACAAGGGTCAGTTTCTAGCTAACCATCAATGAACGAACACCTTGGACACTGCTACCTGTTCAAACACAAGGAATGACAAAGAGGGAAATCAGGAAAAAAACCTAGGAGCACTTTGGATTTGCAAGCAGAGACTGTGGTCATCCATGACAGTCCAACAATACTCCATGATGCTTAGAAAGAGAGAGCTTCTCCTGCATAATGGCATTGGTTTTTGTTTTAATTTTTCCCTCAGGCTAAACAAATGTGGCAGTTTAACAGTTAGATACTAATGCTCTTACAGGATGGGATATTGATAGGGACTTCTGAGGGGACAGGACACGGCCTATCACTTAATACATGTGATGCTTACACAGGAGTACATACACACAGGCACAAATCAAATGAGCTCTGGGCATAAGGTTTGATTGCTTTAGTGTGTGTGTACTATACCTACTTTTTAAAAATCTTTTAATAACTTTATCAATTCGGAAGATGACTTATATGTTTATGAGTAAATTTTGGAAGGTATAGAAGACTTCTGCTCTCAAATGTGGGAAAACAAAGTTATTTGCGATAATTATCCTCATAAAAGTTATAAATTCTATGGCCAGGAAGATAGCTCAGCCTTACATGTGCCTGTCTGGAAAGCACAAGTTCTTGAATTTAATCCTTGTGATGGTTAAAAAAAAAAAATCCTAAATGAAATTTTCATTTGAAAACCCTACAAAAACATTCTATATGTGAGAAAAATGGTAACAATGTGGGGAAAAAAAATATTTTTAAAAATCAGGAATTTGGGATTCTGTGTACTGCTTTTCACCCTAAGCAATCTCTGAATCAGTAAAATCAGTTGCACAAATTGGTGTTGCCTTATGTAGCCAACTGGAGGGAATTTACTGGGAAACCTCAGGGACATTCAAGTGGGAGACCAGTGAGTGAGAAGTACATCTTTCACTGTTTCTATCACCAAGGTGTGGCATGAATGTGTGCCACACACTACTGTAATCCCAGCACTTGGGAGGCTGAGGCAGGAGGATCGGTGCGAGTTCAAGACCAGCCTGGGCTACAAAAGTGAGCTCAAGGACAGCCTGAACTGCACAGCGAGACTCTGTCTCAAAAAGACAAAAAAAAAAAAAAATGTGTGCCACAAGTGAGACAAGAGACAAAGAAGAACAGGCAATATGTGGAAGAGGGATCACCCACAGATTGACCCCTGGAGGACTGTGCTGCTGAAATTCACAGAAACTCCAAACAATGAGCATTATTCAGAGCCCTCAGGTACTAGGTCCCACACATCTTTAGGCCCAGGGGAAAAAGAAAATCCTCAGTGAGGATAGGATGATACTTTCATCCCTAGACAATGAAGGCGTGTACCCCTCCCTCAGTTGTTTATGAGCACTAAGTGTTGATTGACCCAGTTCACATCAATAAGTGATGCCCAGCTACATGAAAAGATAGCACGTCAGTAATGGATGTATTCTTCTCCCCTGCCTTTAGGATTCAAAGATGGCTTATAGATGGAACTTGCAAACCAGGAAGCAGACAAAAGAAGAAATGCAGGAGAAGGAAATGGTGGAAAAAGGACCAGTGAGGTAGCTCAGCAGATTAAGCGCCTGCTTTGGCAAGCACAGGGACCAAGGCTTGAATTCCCAGTCCCACAAGCTGTGCCAGCACCACACCTGGGGCATGCTGAGATGGAACAAGTCCAGGCGTGGTGACACGGGCCTGTAATCCCAGCACTCAGGAGGCTGAAAACAGGAGAATCACCATAACTCCAAACGGCATAGTGAGACCCTGTACCAAACGCATAAATGAAAAAAAGAAAAAGGAAATGGTAGAAAAAACTGAAAACAGACTTAAAATTGAGCTAGTCAATGAGTCAATGTGAACTCACAAATCAAGATTAGCATAAAAATTAGAAAAACAGGGACCAGCCAGATAGCTCAGCAGATTAAAGTGCCTGTTTAGGCAGATGCAGGGTCCGGAGGTTCAACTCCCAGTGTGCTGTGCCAGCGCCAACTTCAGGGCATGAAGAAATGGAGATTTCAGACTGGGCGTGGTGGTGCACCTGTAATCCCAGTATTTAGGAGGCTGAAAATGGGAGGATCACTATGAGTACTATTTGATCTTTGCAGCGAGATGATAGAGACCCTGTACTATGTACATAAAAAAAAAAAAATTACAAAGACATAGCGGAGGGCCAGCCAAATAGCTCAGTGTATTAAAGCACCTGCAAGCAGGCTCAGGGCCCAGGGATTGGATCCCAAGGCCTGCTGTGCCAGCTCCACCCCTGGGGCATGTTGAGATGGCAACTGAGACTGGGCATGGTGGCACTCGCCTGTAATTCCTGCTCTGGGGAGGCTGTAAACAGGCAGATCACTAGGAGTCAGATCTAGCTGAGAGATCCTGTAGACCCTTCCCTAAAATAAAAAGAAAAAAAAAAAAAGACATAGGGAGATCTATAAATAAAGGTATAGACAAACGGAAGAAAGTAAAAATCTTTATCAGGTTTCAGTCAGGAAATAGGAATCCAGCAAGAATCTCAAAAGAGAAAACTGAATACATACAGAATTCTTAGCCAGATATGATGGTGCTCCAATGTAATGTAATGCCAGCAGTGTGGGAAATAGAGGCAGGGTTGCCAGTTCCAGTCGCCTTAGCAACTCGGGGAATTTGTGTCTCAAAATAAAAAAAATAAGGCCAGTGTAGTAGTAAACACCTGTAATCCCAGCACTAGGTAGGCTGAGGCAGGTGAATCACCATTGGTGGTCAGCACTGGATATATAGTGAGTTCAAGACCAGCTTGAAATAGAGAGCTGCTGTCTGGGAAATAAAAAATAAATAAACTTATTATTCCAAATGAGGCTTCAGTGGTACAGGAACACTTGGTTCTATTTCTACTTCTTGAAAGTTTGCAGGCCAAAAAATTAGAGAAATACCAGGGCTACAAAGATAGCCAATATTTTGGCCCTAGCCCCTCTGGGTCAGTGAGGACTCAGAACATAAGAGAGCATGTAGTGTAACATCCTATAACTCAGTGGTGTCCCAAATTTTCTGTTCAGGGAAATTAGGGGGCTACAGAGGACAGGGATAGATGAAGTATAGTGTGCCTGAGGAGAGTCACCTAGAGAGAAAACATTCTCTCAGGCTTTCACAGAGAGTAAATTGGTCAAGCAATGGCCGTGACTCATCCAGATGGCTGACACTGATAAAAGATCTATAAACTGCCGTACACGGTTTCAAGGTAAATCCTGAGGGGATCTGACTGACCTGTCAGATACAAAAGTTGCTTTTTTTTGGCGGGAACAGGGTTCTAACTCACGACCTTGCACTTGCCAGGCAGGCACTTGTGCCATGGAGCTATTTCTCTGCCCTCCCCCCCTAATTTTTACTTTATTTTATTTTTTTAAACCTCATTTATTTATTTGTGTTATCAACGGCTCAGCCTGCCCTGGGGGTGGGGGTGGCACAGCATATGGTGCCAGGGATCCATCCGTGGTCCCTGTACTTGCCTAAACTTTCCTAGGCAGGTGCTTTAGACCACTGAGCAATCTCACCAGCCCAAAAGTTGCATTTTTTGTTATGTAGGTCTTCTTTTATCATGTTTTGAGCCATCCAGCAGAAAAGTTTAACCACAAGGTATAAAAAGTAAAGCCATAAAAGGCTCAAGTCAACAGCTTCTGACATTGCCAGTTCTGCTGATAACCCACCACTATTATGGATTATTGGACTATATATACAACTACTTTCTCTTAGTTCAATGAGAAGAAATATCTGTATTAATATTGTTTAAAAAAATTATCAAGTCTGCATCTCGTACTCGAACAACTACTATGAAGACAATAATCCTCATTGTATTAATTATTGTGGTCATCCTACTAATGTGTTTTGAAACTGTCTCACTGTTATTATCTTTTTTATTCAAATTAATAAAATTTTTTAAAAGAAATAAATAATTAAATAAAAAAGAAAAGTAACAAAAAAATTTGTTTACATTTAGTGGGCATGGAGTTGCACACATGTAAGTGCCCCTAATTGGGAGACTGAGGAAGGAAGATTGCAAATTCTAAACCAGTCTGAGCAAATAATGACAGAACCCTATCTTTTTGAAAATCACAAAATAAAAATGATGAAATGAATCATATTTTTAAAAAAAATTAGTACATATTTTATGTCTTATTAGAAATGCAGAAGTTAAATGTGTACTGTTTTGTACATGTAATGATCTCCAGTTTGCATTGTTGATTAAGTTTGTTTTAACCATGACTGACTCCTATATTCTGTAATATATGTGGTCACTACATATATATTCCACATATAGATAAAATCTTCTATATACATAGATAGACTCTTCCTCATACAAGTACATAACAAAGATACAATCCACACCTCCCGTGGGGCATCTCTGGCTTCTCACTTATATCACCTCAAACCAGCTGAGCCTATCCAGTCTCAGCATCTCTCCCTTCATCTCTCTCATCATGCCCTGCACAGGTTTGTGGGAACCATACCTTCACTGTTTCAATGCACAGCTTCATCTTCAGCTCAAACTCCCACACCTCCATTCCTTGGGTTTTCACTCCAAAATCCAAGCCGATTCCTCCCTTCACTTAACACATACTGTATTACCCTTCTTGCTCTAGGCAGTGAAGTGGATTAGGTATGATGTGAAATGAACCACATAAACTCCTTCCATGAAATACTTGCAGACAAATGGAGAAGATGGCAAAAATACAGCGGAAATAATCATTGAGAACAAAACGAATGTCAGGTCTGCACCACACCTACAAAATCTAGTGATCTGGATCCCAAGACGGATCTAATCAATGCAAGAAACAAGAAACAGATGCTAGCTGCTAGAAAGCCAAATGTTGTTATTTTTGTTTTTAATAGCAATCTTTATAACGATACCTACATTAAATATTCACTGGGTTATGCATATAATGATCTCCTAAATTATCTAGTAAGTTTCCACTCTCTACAACATATATGTGACCTCTCCACACATACAGAATCTCCCTCATAGGAGTACTGAGCAAGGATACACTCAAGTCCCTTGCTCTGACGACCTTCCAGAGTAAAGCTGGCATCATCCTTCCCATCTGGACATCTCTCTCACTGAATCCACAGCTTTTTCTACATTCCGAATAACCACAGACCCATTCCTTTTTTTTTTTCATCCAAGATCCAAGCCTGTTTCTCTCTTCACTTACACAACACGTATTGACACGCTTCACTTCATGCACTGATCTTGCTTCGAGGGAAGTGAACAAGATGAAATCCTGGGTTCAGCACCTTGCAAAGCAGTGGAGAAAGTTAAATACATGCTGCCAAAATGATTATCAAGGATGAAAGGAATGTGTCAGTTCTTTCCCACATCCATAAAAGCAACAGATTTGAATCTAACCTAGAGTAGACTCTAGCCTCTTCAAGGGCAGAAATGAACCGCTTGCTAACTCTCCTCCTGATTTGATTGTGTATAGGACTGAAATTCTTATTTTCATGATGATCATGCTCCTGCTTTACCCATGTTTCCATTTTGGGAACTTTCTTCACATCTAAGTCTCCTACTGGAGAGAAGAATACACAGTGACAGGAGTACTATTCACGAAATGAAATGGTAAGATGCCATTGCCTGATACTTCCTACTTCACTGCCTTGAGGACTGAATAAGGACCAGGAGTATGGTACTGTAAATTTGATGGAAATAGGGAATGCAGCAGAAAGAGTTGAGGGGCTATGTTGAATCACCTTACAAAGAATTATGCTAACCTGAATCTTGGATAAGGATGGACTCACCAATTAGAATGACAAGAAATCTGGAGATTTATAAAGGACAGCCATCCATAGAGAAGGGTGAATCCAAAACTGGAATCCAGGTCTAGCCTAGAAACAGGATTCACACCTGTGATATGGGATAAGAAAACTGAATTTAAAGAATCATTATTCAGCTATACAAGTACTGTAACCACAGCACTGAGGGAGGCTGAACAAGGACAACTTCCAATCTAGTCCAGGCTAGACATCTTAGTAACAACCCGTCTCAACCAGAAAATAAAAATGGTTGAGGATATAGCTCAATGATAGAAGAGTCAGGGTGCCATCCTACTGCTAAAACAAAAATCAAAAATAAATAAATAAATAATATCCACTTGGGTAGGGTGTTCACTGTGGCACTCAGCTGTAATCCCAGCTACTCAGGATGCTAAAGCAGAATGATCTCAAATTTGAAGTCACCTCAGGCAATTTAGGGAGACACTGTCTCAAACATCACAAAACAAAATGTCTTATGTTGTGCCTCAGCACACCTTCTATCTCAAGTAACTGGAAAGAAAGAAAGAAAGAAAGAAAGAAAGAAAGAAAGAAAGAAAGAAAGAATGAATTAAAGGAAGAGACTGAGACAGAGGTTACAGGAGTGGATGAACAGGGAAGAAAAAGAGGGAAACAGGAAACAAGGAAGGAAGGGTGAAAGAGTGAGAATGAAATAATTCTTCTTTAGTAAATCACTTTTTTTTGGTACCAGGGATCCAACTCAGGACCTTGCACTTGCCAGGCAAGTGCTTATGCCACTGGGTTACCTTCCCAGCCCAAGAATTATTTTCTAGGCAAACAAGGGGTTGTATAACAAATACCTACTGAGGAGATCACCAGTGACTCAGGGCTGAGCTAAAGGCTAACACAAAATTATCTAAAATGTTAACAAGATTGCAAAGAGCAAGACAGACTCAGACCTCTGTGGAGAGGGTAAAGTGTCTGAACTACAGCCGTAGTGAAGAAAGAATACATTGCAGGCCTCTCAGGAGAACTGAGCAATGAGCCCTGTGTACTGAGGATATCACTGTACACTGAGACAATCTGGAAGGGGGCCACAGTTGGAAGAACAAATATGCAAAAGAAGAACACAAAAGTCCTCAGGTGCCAACTATGACAGAGTAAAAGAGAGTCAGTTCCCTGTGATCAGGCTTGAGGGCTCCTGTATTAACAAAAATCTGAAGGCTATTCACGAGGATTGTAAGGTCAAACCCCAGCCATGCAACTTAAAGGATAAAAACCTTAAAAGACTCACTGTGACACTGTTAAAAATAAAATGAAAAAATAAACATGATTACATATGCAATTCAGTGCAAGAGACCTGGTATCAAGAGCAAGAAAACAGAAATGCAGTAAGAGAAAAACTGAAAGGAGCAGAAGAGAAAGTGTTGCTGAGAAGAAAAAGGAACAGAAAGGATAGAACATGGCAAGATAGAAAAAGGGTCGGGGAGGGGAAAGGGGGAAGGAAGAAAAGAAAAGGAAAATAGAAAGAGAGTGATGAGGGAGAAAGGGAAGGGGGAGGGAAAGAGGAAAGGAAAGAAAAAGGAGGGAGGGAGGGAGAAGAGTGGGAAGGAGGGAAGGAAGGAAGGAAAAAAAAAAACACAGTTTGCACCAATCAGCTCCAACACTACAAGGAGGGAAAACTATGGTGAGTTTCCAGCTAAGCATCAGTAAATTAACACCACTGGTGTCATGTAACCCTAATGGATGGGGAAAAGGGAAGCCAAATTATACAAACAGGATAACCATGTATAGCAAGCAGAAGGTGTTAGTCACCTATCAAAGTCAATAATGCTTCCCTAATTCAGAAACAAGGTAATTTTAGAGTTTAGAGGTTTAGTTTTAATTTTTTTCCTTGAGGCAAAACTCATCTACAGCTCTAGCAGTTAGAATATTAGTTACTCATAGACAATGAGACATTGATAGGACCACGAATGGTTTATCTCTTGGTGCAGGTGGTGCTTACAAAGGAACACACAGAGGTAGAAAACAATTGAGCTGTAAGCTTAAGGTTTGTTTGCGTTAATGAATATTATTTTATATCTCCATTTTAAAAAGTAAAATAGTATGTTTCTAAATTCAGAAAATAATGTAGGCCTCCCTGAGCAAACTTATAAAATAAAAAAAGAGAGGTCTTCTAGTTTCTGATGTTGCATGCCATATTATTTGTACAAGTGCCGTCCTGAAAAAATCTACAAATGACAATTAAAGTATTTCCTTAAAAACCTTAAAAGCATCTAAACATGCTATAAATGAAGCCAAGAAGTTAGAAAAGAAAAGTTCATTTTCCTGCTTCTGGCCACAGGTATTCTGCAAACTGGTGCAGAGGGTGGGAAGTCTAATAGGAGACCTTGGGCAAATTAGAAGGGGAGAAAAGTGAATGAGAACTACATCTGCCACTGTTTCTACTACCAAGATTTTGCAGTAAAGTTTGTCTTGAATAAGACAGCACAGAAGCAAGGAGAGAACAGGAAATGTTTTAAATATCCTGATGGTGTCATGCACTGACTCAGGCATGGAGGAAATTACACCCAAATTCACAGAAAGCTTTGTTGGTGCCTTCAAGTACTCGGCTTCTACTGCTCTTTAACCCTAGTGATGGAAGGGAGCCAAAGCTCTCTGGATTGTGACGCCTTCCTCTGCAATTCCAGGTATTCCCCAGAGACAAATCCTCAGTAGCACCAATGAATGTCCAGTTAAAGATAACCCAGCACACTGAATTCAAGCAGCTCGTAAGAAGAAGAGCAGAAATCACGACCATATGGCATATACTAGAAACAAAATAAAAACACTACTCCCTTTCTTTGGAAAAACAACAAATACATTTGAAGTTATCTCCAGAAAAACAAGAAACCATAAAAAGCGCACAACAGATAATTTTAAAAAAAGGCTTTCAGAAACAGAAAACACAATTATTGAAGTGAAAAGCTCAGATTGAGCACAGTAAAAGAAAGACCTACAGAACTAGAAGTGATACTGAAGCACTGCTCTCTACAGGGGAAACTGAGTCCCACTATCTGTTTGCACAAAAGAAGCTCTACTAGCACACAGTCATGACCTTCCATTTATTTATAGCCAATGACCATTTTACAATAAAATTGCACAGATGAGAATTTGACAGATGCCACACTGCTTGTAAATGCTGTAAGTATTGAACTTTTACAGGATAAATTTGCTGACCCTTACACTACAATAAATATCAGAAGAATTTATCCAGACAAAAAGTGGAGCAGAGAAGCTGGATGTGGTGGTGCACCCCTGTAATCCCAGCAGTCAGGAGACTGAGGCAGGAGGATGGGTGTGGGTTCTAGACCAGCCTGAAATACAAAGTGAGATCAAGGACATCCTCAATTGCCTAGCAAGACCCTGTGCAAATAAATAAATAAATAAATAGATAAATAAATATTTTAAATAAAATAAGTGGAGCTAGGGCCGGTGAGATGGCTCAGCAGTCTAAAGTACCTGCCTAGGAAAGCTTAGGCAACTGCAGGGACCATGGCTCCATTGCCAGCACCACATGCTGCACCAGCCTCACCCCCAGGGCAGGCTGAGCTGGCCATAACACAAATAAATAAATAAAGTTTAAAAAAAAATAAGTGGAACCAAAAATGTTGGCACAACCTTATGATTTCTTCATTGTGGAAGGATAAGGCAGGAGGATCAAAGTTGAAGCCCACCTGGGCCACCAGAAACTTAACAAGATTCCGTCTCAAAATTTAAAAAGGGCAGGGATGTAGGTCAGTGTAAAAGTTGAATGCTGAATCTGCAGTTACAAACGAATAAAATAAAATAAAAAGCACATGCTCACATGAGTCTGGGGACATATTTATGAATAACTCTAGGAAATTACACCAGTGAAATATAATCAAATTTCAAATATCTTAGTAGGCATTGTGTCTTGTTTTTATTTTTAATAATAACTATACAAAATCTTTAAATTAAATAATCACTTTGTTGTACCTATAATAATCTCTTATATAGGAACTTCTCACCTACTATCTGGTATATGTGCCCTGCTGTATGTGAACACAACATATATTTTATATATGTGCATCAACTCCCTACACACATATACCTGGCCAGGGGACCCCACTCCATACAATTTCATTTGCCTACTGACATTATCAGTTAGGACATCTATCACCCCAAAACAGCTGAGGCCTACCCCATCCTGGAAACTCCCTCACTCCTCCTTTGTGTTTGTGCCCATCATAAATTGAGAAGGTTTGGAGGACCAGAACTTTTCCTTTGATTCCACAATACCTTCTTCATTTCTAGCTACCACACCTCCTTTTCTTCTGTATTAACTTCACAATCCAGACCTATCCATCTCCATTTAACAAATATTTACCAACTCCTTCCACCCTAGACAATGGCATACATTGAATATGATGCAAAGTGTACCAGATAGAGTCATGCCCTAAAAAACTTGGAAACAAGCACAGGATATTATATATAGCATATTATATATATAAATATATATAAACATATAAACATATATATATATGTAAATATATATATATATATATATATATATATATATGTCAGAAACAACTGTCAGGGATGAAAGAATGTGTCAAGTCTAGGCCACACCTATAAAATGAAAAGTGATCTTAATTCCAGGACAAATATGACCTGGGGGAGGAAACATGGAATTAGACTCTAGTCCCTGGAAGGCCAGTCTAAGCAGCTAGCTACCTTCCTCAGTAATTGCTTGTGTTATGGGACTATAATTCTTTTTAGAATTTTAATCTTTTATTTCATTTATTTGATACAGAGTCTCACTACACAGCTCAGACTTGTAGTGATACTCCTGTCTAAGCCTCTCCAGTGATGGGATTACAGGTGTGCACCACCATGCCTGGTTTTGGTGGCCAACTTGGTGCCTGGGGCTGGCATGACATGCAGTACCAGGGATTGAACCCAGATCCTTGCACTTGCCAGGCAGGCGCTTAGACAGCTGAGCTATCGCTCCAGCTGGGACTATAATTCTTATATCCACGATTCTCTCCCTGTACCCAAGTTCCTCTTTTGGAAACTTCCTTAGCATCCAAATCTCGTAAGAACAGCTCCAGGCCTCTGACTGGATTTTTATGTTGGAATCTGGCCTCATTTTTGATTCTGCTGTCACAGTTACATCCTTTCTTTGGCTTGAGGCCTTTGTGTGGACCAGGGAATTGCCCCTCAGAACTTCAGCTACTAGATTAATAATTTATATTTTCTTCTTTTTAACAGACTTAATGGGGTAATACAAATAACTGTAACATATTTAAAGCACACAAGTTAATGACTATTGACATATACAAACACCAGTAAAGACATTACCAAAAAGAAGAGAATAGACACGTTCAGCATTGCCGAAGTTTCTTGTGTCCCTTTGTGTTTGCTTTTGTCATAAGAAGACTTATTAATGCAGTTCATCATCTGAAAAAAATTTGACGTATACAACATAGATTTGCTAACCACAGGCACTATGTCATTCTTCCTGATGCTCTGGTAGAACTTCTGGGTGACTACAAACTTTATGTTTTTCCAACTTACTGGGCTAATGCTGGGTCCCACTTCTGCTTATGTCTGTGGCTCAATGCTAACCTATCCCTGAACTGCAAGCCCCTCAGTTGTCCAGTTTAACTGGACAATTTAATTGTCTTTCCTGCTTCCTTCAAGTGTGCTCTCTCTATGGGACTGGAGTGATAACATTCAGGGCTCACTTCTAAGTTTTCTGAATATAACCAATCCTTTATGCTCTGAATACTGAACGGAAACTGTAAATACTGAAAAAAGTTCAGGCAGTGTTTAGAGAGATAAGCAAACGAAGACAGTGGTTTCATTCTAAATGAAAGGACCCATGAGAAAGATTTGACGGGTTTACTAAATGGCTTTTCCAGCAAGAGTGGAAAGTTTACAAAAAGTCACAATTGCATAGAAAACTGTAAGTTGTTTAATTTGCCTGGAGCAAAGATACACAATTGAGTGGTTTAGTCATTACAAGTTGATTCCATTTCCTGGAGGGGCCTGAATATCAGGCAAAGGAGTCTGACTGATATTCACCAGAATATGGGGAGCCAATATAGGTTTCTTAGCAGGATGGGAATGACTAGAGAGGTAGTTTGCCAATTATATAATAGAATATCAGAAGTATACCTATTATGGGTAGCTGAATTCTGGTAGTTTTTGATGAGAAGGAAGAGAGAGACATTTACTGTGGTGCTGGAGAAGGAATGAAAATATATAATACCATTAACAGACACAAATTCCTTTCTCTTCAAGATTCAGAGAGGACAACTTACACATCAGGTTCAGAGCATAGGGAATTTTAAACAGACAATGTGGTAATGGGAAAAAAATCAAAATCTATTTACAAATGGACATGCTAAATTAGAATCTTAGATAAAGATGCAACTATAAAATGAGATGAAAGGATTTGGCATTGCTTCATAATGGGAAGACTTAAAGAAGCAGGAAAGGAACCATAACGTGAATCAGGTTCCACTCAGAGACCAGGAGTCACCAGTGATCTCAGTAGAGAAAACTAAAGATTTTGTAGCAGGACTGGAGGTGTAGGAATGTAATCCTAGCAGTGAGGAATGCTAAGCCACAAAGATCTCTACTTCCTGCACAATGTAGTAAACTTTCACAGATCTGTCTCAACATTAAAAAAATGAATAAAAATAAAAAGCAGGGCATGTAGCTCTTGAA
>PVKN010012439.1:0-20756 GCA_004027915.1 Capromys pilorides
CCCACAAAAAAAAAAAAAAAGGTCCCTGAAAGAGACAGCTTCCCAGGAACACTCACCCAGGACCCCCACTCCTGTCTCTCCCTCTCAGACAGGAGCTTTCTTTCCCTCAATAAATACATTCTACTCATTACCTCTGTTTCTAAAATTCACTCTTTGGTTTTAGAGAACACAAACTCATCCCAGGTACTTTTCAGGTTGGGGATCGGTTTTCCCTGTATCATTTGGAGGTTCCCTATTGGAGGTCATCCACCCCAGATCAGTTTTTTCTTCCTGCATCAATACAACCACATGCATAACGCTGTCCACTCAGAGCTTACTCTGCTCGCCTTCCCTTTCTTCCCTCCCTCGTCCCTTCCACAGCTGCTGCTTCCAACGGGAAGGTCAGGGCTAAGTCTGTGAGTAGATGGTGGAGCCCTGCCCCCAGCTGGGGGCCTGCAGGCCCAGATCAGATGGCAATGCAAGGGCCAGCTTTGTGCCAGCAGGAGGGGGCAAGGAGCGGCCATGCTCTGCCTGCCAGGTGCTTTTTTCCCAAAGTAGATTCAGTCTTCTGACCTCCTTTCTCTTTCTCAGTGGCTAATTAGTGCCAATTGTGGGCTCCTTTTTAGCTTTTCTTTTTATGAACTTCCAATTGGCTTCTTTCTTCCTTCCCCAGAGAGGGCTGGAAACACAGTGGCCAGGCAAGCTAAAGTTCCTATCGCAACCAGGCCCTATACTAAGATCAGATGAGAGCACACCTTATCCTGGCTGTGCCAAGGGGGCCACCAAGGCACAGTCTTAGGCTGCCATGGCAGGAAATTTCTTTCTTTCTTCTTTCTTTCTTTCTTTTTTTCTTTTAGGAAAGAGTCTACAGGGTGTTCAGGGTCTCACTACTAGATCGACTCATAGTTATCTACCTGTTTACAGCCTCCCAAGAGCTGGGATTACAGGCCTGCACCACCACACCCAGTCTCAGTTGCTGTCTCAGTGAGCCCTGGAAGTGGGCCCAGCATGCCAGGTCCAGGGATCAAACCCTGGGCCCCTGCACCTGCTTGCAGGGACTTTAATCCACTGAGCTATTTCACTGACCCTTAGGAGATTTCTTTTTGACTGCTATCTGATGCCCACTCATCATACTGAGGTTCCTAAGTCAAGCAGCAAGTGTCAGTGCTCTAATCAGCCTTGTAGGTCTTCCCAACCCTTTACAGTCTTCCAGAGTATGTTGAGTTCATAGAGATCCCCAGGGACATCACACCCCAGGGAGGAGAGAGAGGCTATATCAAACCCGCCTCAGGTTAAACAATTTATCATTTTGGGCCAGCACTGGGAAAATCCAGGAATATAGAGTCACTCACTCAAATGGTTGAGAAGGATGAAAAGGCTCCAGGTTGGCAAATAGTTATCTATACCTATGCTGACAGCAGTAGATGGCCCGTCTGCAAAAAGCAGGCTAAGGGCTCCATCATGAGTTGGGGGCTCCAGTATACTGATGGTGGGAAAAGTAGTCATGAGCCCCAGGGTCAAAGATTACCAGTAAGATGGGCTGAGCCCCCAAGGTGGAACTCAAAACCTCCAGTCACTAGGACAAGACTGAGACTGTAGTGTGGTCAAGCTGCTCCAGCTGGGTAGAAAGCAGGGTCGTGGCGACTCAAGCCAGGGAGTGAAGCTGCTTACAAAGGACAGTAGGAAGGGAAGTGGGGTAGGTCTGGATGAGTCACATAGGAGCTCTGAGTAAAAGCAGAAGAGACTCAGGGACCAGAGGAAACACAAGGAAGTCTTCATTAAAGTGAGTATTACTTTCTTAGATCTTGTGTCAAAGGTTCAGGAGGCAAACTGAAGGGGGTTGCCGATAATCTTGAATTCCAATGGCTGGCTCTGCACACCGAGCAGGTGCTGGGGAAATGATGCTGGAACTACTTAGTGCCAAGCTGTCCTCCAGGCACCAGCTTCAGCAAGTGGAAGCCACCACATGTTCCCATCACACCTTCTCACCTTGAGCCAGAGCTTCCTGATTTTGCCTCAGCTAAGAGTCCTGGTATTATTCAATTTGTTCCCTGGAGGGAGACTTCCTGGAAGCACACCTCCTCCTACCTAGCCCCCACACCTTGGTCACCTTCAGGCACAGAGCTTGGTTCATACTACTGTACACAAGTTTTGTTATCTCCAGATGACAGGTCCACTGAAGGTTATACTGCCTCCTCCTCTAATTGGCTAATCCCTGAGCTACCCCTCCCATCCATGTCATTTCTGGCTCCACCTTGGTGGGAGCTCAGAAGTCACATGAAAGTTGTCATCAGTATCCTTGTGAGACAAGTGTAACTGCATCTGTGGTCTTTTTCAGTCCACATATCTGTAATTCTCTCTCTCTCTCTCTCTCTCTCTCTCTCTCTCTCTCGCTCTCGCTCTCTCTTTACCTACCTTTGTAATAATTGGTCTCTATTTCTGAAGATATGAGCCCATATGTTTCTTTGTGCATTTGACAGCAAAGTATTCTTTAAACTTAACAACAAATTTTATTGGTGCTTATTGCTTAATGAATGAAAGTCAAATACTGTCCTTCCTGTTTCACCTCCCAAAGGTCTGAAGTTTCCCTTCCAGAATTATTTCCACCAGATGAGAGATTCTGCTTCATGCTCTGCTGGGGTTTGTTTGTATTCAAGAAGACAAGAAAGTTGTAGCTGATGAACTGCAATACTTCAGAGGTGCCAGAAATTACACTTGAATGAATTGGAAGATGTCCCAAGTCTTCAGACACTTTAGGGTCACTGGGTCCATCACCTAATACTCTCATACTCCAGACTGATGCATGAATGTGTGCTCCTGGACCTGAGTTTACAGTGGCCAACAAATTTATTATCATTATGCTCTCCATAATCTCATTCTTTCCACCATTATTACTACCCATTACTATCACTACCATAACCATCACCACTCCCATTCACATCAGCACCATGGTCAACTATTACAACGACTATACCATATTCACTGTCATTGTCAACACCACTATTCCACTACTACTATCAGAGACTTGGAGCTATATTCCAGTAGTCATTTCTCTTTACTCCTCCATAATAAGGACAACAGCATTCTGCTGGGCACATTACTTTATGTTTCCCAGAATCTTTAAACTGGTTAGTAATGCCATATAAGTGAAAATGTTGAAATAAATTATGGGAAATCCACATAAATGGAAAGAGAATCTTTATCTTTTTCCTGCATGTGCCATTTGGACTGTAAGAAGAAGGATGACACCCAAGGGAAGATAGAATAGGGGATCACAAAGTGTGGGTTGATCATGACTGTGGAGAGACCACTCAAACTCTAGAGTACTGTCTCTGGACTTTCTTTCTTTTTTTTTTGTAGAACCAGGGATTGAACTCAGGTCTTTGCACTTGCCAGGCAAGTGCTTATTCTACTGAACTATCTCCCCAGCTCCCAAAATATTTCCATACTTTGTTTTTTATTTATTTATTTTTTAAAGTCATATTTTATTTTTTATCTTTTTATATTATGGCCGGCTCAGCCTGCCCTGGGGGTGGGGCTGGCGCTGCATGTGGTGCTGGGGATCGAACTGTGGTCCCTGCAGCTGCCTAAGCTTGCCTAAGCAGGCACTTACACCACTGTGCTATCTTGCTGGTCCATCTCTGGACTTTCTGATGAGAAAAAAAATGAAGTTATATTTCCACTATTATTTAATATGTGCCATCATTTGAGACATTCTGATACACATCCTAATTGTTACACATCGCCATCACCACATATTATTTCATACTGAGTTGTCCAAGCCAATGATCTAAAGGCCAGAATATGGGTAGGATCCCAATTGTGGGAAGTCATCATTCCAACACAGGCAGTGACTGCTTCTCTTCCATGTAACAGTGGCAAGCAGGATAAAGTTGTTCAGCACCATGGACAGATCAAGGCCCACACAAGGAAATGGTGGACCGGTCACTGCAGGACATGATGCTAAGTTTTGTGGTGGAGGAGGCAGTTAAATTTGGTGGCACCAGCATCTGTTCTAGGAACTGAGCTAAATATCAAGATAAATTTCCATAGTGTCTGCCTTTAGCTCTTACTACCACAACAAGATTATCATGGGAAGTCATCCTGAAGAAAGGATTAAGGAATGAAACAATACTGCACGATTCCTGTGCAGAGGAAGGTATTGAAAGGGGATTGGTGAGGCAACTGAGTTGTTTGTGAACGAAAGAAGATAGCTCTGGGTAGTAATTAAAGAACACAAGGTTCAAGGACCTTTCATCCTCAGATTCTGTATCAATGATTTCAGCTTCTGCCCTGAGATTCTGTGATGCCGTGAATGTTGCGGCATATGGAATCCATGGCTAAGTTTCTACAATTCCAATTCTAAGGCTATGCACCAATGAGCTTCTGTTGTGTAACAAATCACCTCAAGACTTAGCAGCTAAAAATAATAAGCATTTCATTTGTTCACAATTCTGAGTCAGCAATTTGGGTTTGGATCAGGTGGCTAGTGCTCCTGGTTTCACTTGGGATCCCACTGGCAGGTGAAGCCAGGTGACAGACATCTGAAAGCTGACTGGCCCCAGCGACTTCAGCTGAAATAGCTTATTTCTGGTCTTATTCTCTAAGACACTTGTATTTCTACACATGACAATCTTAGGGAAGCAAAAAGAGGGGAGCCCCAATGTATAAGTGATTGTTGGTCCTCAGCTCACATCACACTTGCTGATGTCCCATTAGCCAAAGAAAATCCCAGAGCAAATCCAGAGTCAGTGTGGAGAGTCACAGCATAAAAGTATGGGCACAGAGAGAGGCAGGACTCCTTTGGGAGCACTGTTCTACATGGTTCACCCACCACCATTCATACAGTGTTAGCAACACCATTAACAGTCTATGTTCTGATTCAAAGGGACTATGGTTCTGTGGCTCTTAGAATTCAACGTGATTCCAAGGTTCTATGATTCTAAAAGTGGAAGGCTGAGTAGGGTGTGGAAGAGCATGCAGTACTAAAAAGATGCTAAAAGAGTCAGGCATACACCTGTCTTTCCAATGTCAAAATTTCAAACCCAACTCACTGTCTTTAGTGGCAGCAACACCAAGGTAGGAATCAAAAATCCTAGAGTCTAGGCTCTGTTCCATCACTGGGGTGAGTACATACATACACAAATGCACGTACACACACACACACACACACACATGCACACACACTCATTTATGCTGCTGGAGATAGAATCCATGTCATTACGCATGCTAGATTAAGTGTTCTACCACTGAACCACATGCCCAGCCCATCAGGCACAGCTCTTAACCAACCAGTATCACCTGTAGCTGATAGGATGTCAATCCTTGTTTTCTGAATGATTCTTAACAGTGGTAGAGCCAGAAGAAATGAGCCCACTGATTTCCATTATCAGAAGCGTGGGCCCTAGGGCAGTTGAGGAAGGAGAGTTTGCTCTAGCACCTTGAGGTGCTGTGGAGACCCTGCACTTTAAGGAAACCAAGATTGAAATAGGTATTGACCTTGGTCTGTCCTTACATCTAAATGCCAGAGAAAGAAGGGGTTGGAACCACAATGCTCCTTCCCATTTGCCTCTACCTATCTTGCCTCTCACTCATGGAGTCAAGACATTAGAGGCCTGAGTTCAGACTCTACATGGCCTTGAACTTCAGCTGCCCTACCTTTAGCTTCTCCTACATGAGCAGCACAGAAATCCAGGGGATTGAAGGACTGCTCACAGCCACACATCGGGCCAGCAACAGACTAGGATCAAGTGCTGGGTGAGCTTGCTCTCCTGTGCTAAACTTGTTTCTGATTCTAAGCAGGAGATAACAGGCCCAACATGGGGTAGCATGTGCAAACTCTAAAGCTCAATACAAAGGCAGTAAGAGCATCATCTTTTATTGGTGGTCTGAGAATGTGGGTGGGGAGAGGACAGACTCATCCCATTCATCTGTAACAGCCCTTCCCTAGAGGTCCAGGCCACAGAGTAGAGGAGGAGGGTATTAAATATTAGAGTTATTTAAAAGCCACTTGCTTGCCCCTAGAAGCAGAATGTGGCCTCTTCTGACTCAACCGAGAAAATGAATCTTGGGCCTATGGATTTTCCAATGTCTCAGGCAGTGGGGGAGGAGGGAGTAAGCAATGAGAAATGGGAACAGCCACATCCACAGCAAAGTCCTCCCAAACCCACCCCCGCCACCAGGCCAATGCAGGAGCAACAAAGTAGAGAGCCTGGGCCATCCCACTGCCTATCAGGCTGCCCAGCTGCCCTCCGTTTGCCTCAGAGGAACAAGGACAGAGGTGAAGGAAGGGCAGCATGGAGGTCCCAAGATAAAGGGGAACTTGCATAAGGACACTAAGGCAGCATGCCTGGTGGACCCCCACTTTACAATATCACCACCATAGGCAGACTATGACTTTAACTGGGGTGAGGCAAAGTTCAAGGTTATACAGGGAGAAGGTAGGGAGACCAACTCAGGCAAATCACGTATTACCCACCCCTCCCAGACCTCCATCCCTACAAAGCCAAGGGGCACAAGACTAAAATACCCTGTGTACAGACAGACAGATGGATGGACACATGCTTTGCAGATGGGGAAAGGGATCTGGATGGCAGAGACTTGCCCAAGAACTTTCATAACCTAGAGGCATTTCTGATGCCATTTTGGAGCTGGAGCCTAGTGGGGAAGGAGTTACCGGTTGGGTATCCTAGGACAAGAAAACCAATAAATCTCTCTACATTCTCTACTAAGCCCCAGCAGAGTTTACAGAAAGTACAGTCTTTGCCAAGAGACAGGGAATCCAAAGGAAACAGCTTGAAGTTCAAGGAGAGGACAACCTGGAGTGCTCAGAAAGAAGTTATAAGACCTAGCTGGACGTGGTGGTGCACGCCTGTCATTTCAGCACTTGGGAGGCTAAGGCAGGAGGACTGATGTGAGTTTGAGACCAGCATGGGCTACAAAAGTGAGCTCAAGGTCAGCCTGAACTGCATAGCGAGACCCTGTCTCAAAAAGACAAAAAAAAAAAAAACAGAAGTTATAAGACCTAGTGAGACCATCAATCCAGAACAGAGCTCCAGAGCTCGGGCTGCAGCTCAGTGGTAGGCAGCTTACCTAGCATGATGTGGCCTCCGTCTCCAACACTGCAAGGGGAAATATTTTTTCAAAAGGAAAAATTCAGGTTTAGCATGGCTTCCCAGGGGAACTTTCATCTGGGTACAGGGCAGCTGGTTTCACTGCTCCAATGGGATGGGGCTGCCTCACTTGCGCCCAGTGCTGAGGAAAACCAGAAACCTTAGCTCTTCACCCACACTCACTCTCAGGGACAGGGAGGGCTCCTGTGCCAAAGGAAATGGGCAGGAAACCTGAGCTCCTGTCAGGCTCGGGTCCCTGCAGCTGTGTCACCTTGGGGGAAGTACTTAACCTTTCTGGGCAAGTACACACTCCTGGTGTAAACAGGCATGCGCCACCAGGCCCAGCAAGCCAGAGATCTTTAAATCATTACTTCATTCAATAAATGTTCCCTGGTGTCTTTTCTATGCTGAATCTTTCCCTGTGTCCTGACACACAGGAAATCAGACTAATCTCCACGGCCCTTGCAGCTAGCCAAAGGTCTGGGGATAGCCCCAGCCCTCTGATTAGTATGTGAAGGTCCACACATGGACAGGGAAGCCACAAGAGCTTCCTGGATGTGGTGGACTCATACAGATCCAGAGGAACAGTAACAGGACTGCACAGGGGAGGGCAACGGTCCAAGAAAAGATACTTCTCATGGATGTAATGAAGAAGACTCAACTGGACATACATTTATGGAACACACACTACACACTGACAGCTCAGAGATGAAGTAGTTGCTGTTACAGAGAACAGAGCAGTTTCCCCATCTGTACAACACAGGTAACCTGTGCTCTGTTCTCTAGGCTTCCCTTTCCTGGATGAGGTGTTCAGCATCCCTCCACCAAGGCTGCTTTTATAAGAGGGGAGGGGAAAAGGGCTTGAGGGAGGGTAGAGGACTTGGGGAAAACATTAAGATATATTATGTACAGGTACAAACTCCCTATGATGAATGTGATCACAAATATGTGCTAATAAAGTATAAATAAAAGAGATAAAGTTAAAAAGCACAACAAAAAAAAAAGAGATTAAAGAAAAACTACATTCCTGGGTGCATGTTTATGAATGGGCCTGCACGTATTTGTGTGAGGCATATCTGACCCCTGCTTGTGTGAGCCTTCTCATACTTGCACATGCACAACCAAGTAAGCACAAGTCTGTGTGCTCACATGCTGACACATTTAGGACTATTTATGTGTAAATATGGAGAGCTTGCCTTGACATGGATAAACTCACATGTACACACAACTTAACCTGTGCATCTGTACAGAGATATCCAAGTGTGTATGTGTAAGTTACTGTTGTCATTTGCCAGTATCTGGAAATGCTATGATGGGGACAGGAGAAAGGACTGGAGGGTAAATGAGGCTGGAGGATCCCTTGGTCCTTAGAGTTGGTCCCTGCCTGACACCCAGGCCATTACAGGATTTGTCTCTTCTCTTTAAGTGGTTTCGATCCCATTGGTCGATCTGTTAAATATAACCACAGAAAAGTCAACCCAACTACTGACAGCCCTCCCCAGGAGAGAGACTGATTGGGGGAGGGAAGGGGAGCCTCTATCCTAACTTGCTCTGCTGCTACTGGAATGGCCTGTGGATCAAATGGCAGCTTCTCCAACCTGAATAATTCATGCCAAGACCAGGAATGCTCCTTTCTCAGGAGCCTGTCTCTTTAAATCAGGTCTGGCACTTCCCAGTTCTACCAAAATAAATAAACAAATAAGTGTAAATACAGAACAAAACAAACCTATAAACAGCTCAACCCTCGTCTTAGCCCTGGTCCCCTCAGAAACCCTATTCCATGCTGCAAAAGTTCACGTTCTCCCAGTGGAGCCCTCAACCCAGTACCCTATTAACCACCAACAGAGGGGAAGCCTGCAGGGGAGGGCGCAAGGTCAGTGAAAAGGGGTGCCCAGATGCCGGGTGCGGAAGAAAAACGAAAAGCCCAACCATCCTGCCCACGAGTTCCTGTACTTAGATGGATGCTTGTGGGGAATCCCTCCTGGGAAGGGGATGCCTGGGTTCCCTGTAGACCCGGTGCAGCCAGAGTTGGGGGTCTGGGTGGGACAGAGATGAACTCGCTTCTCCATAGCATGGGACAGGGTCCAGAAAATGCTGGTCCCACAGGATCTGCAGGGGTAGTGACCTGGCTGTGCCTAATGGAATTGGGGTTGAAGAGGAGGTGGCCAGAGGCTGGGAATTTTCCAGGCTCTTTCCCCAGGCACATCCCTTTTCCCTGGTCACGAATGGGGAAGAGGCTGAAAAATAAATAACTTTCTCAGGCCATCGCCAATCCCTTTCTCCTCTTGTAGGGCACCTCTAAAGTCGCTCTCTTCCCCAAAAGAAAAACATTCTTCTGGGTAAAGACCCACCTGCCAGCTCTGTCAGCTCCCTAGCCTGCCCCGCCCCACACGTGCCACCAAAGGAGAATACGCCCAGGCTCCGGGGTGCGGAGGAGGGGAGAGAGCAAGTCAGCCTCAGAAAGCCAAACTTCTCAGAAGCCAGGACCGCGCGCGCGAGCGAGAGCTCAGCAACGGAACCGAAATCCCGGTTCTCGGGAGCCTCCCACCCCGCCTCCCTCCGCGAGGAGGGCGCGGAGACTCCGCTGGGGGCGGAGGAGGAGGCTGGGAGGCGGGGAGGGGGAGGCAAAGCCTGCCCACTGGGCTCGGAGCCTGGAGCGGCCGCGAAAGGCGGAGGCGGGCGCGCAGGGCCAGGAGGGCAGCAGGGGCGGGGGTTCTGCTCCCCGCCTGACCCCTCTCGCCCCAGCGAGGAAAGTGAGGGCTCTCCGGACTTTCAGAACCAGAAGACAGACACAGACCGAGAGCGCTGGGGCCAGCACCAGCCCCCCACGCGCCCCCAGCGGGCGCTGGATGCGGGGGCGGCCGCGATGGCCCCGCGCGCCGGACGGCCCGAGCTTCGGGGGCCGCTGCTGCCGGGGCTGCTGCTCGCGGCGGCGGCGCTCACCTGGCCCGCCGCGCCCTGCCCCTTTCAGTGCTACTGCTTCAACAGCCCCAAGCTGCTGCTGAGCTGCGCGCCGGGCGCCGAGCTCCGGCAGCCGCCCCGGGACGTGCCGCCCGACGCGCGCAACCTCACCATCGTGGGCGCCAACCTGACGGTGCTGCGCGCGGCCGCCTTCGCCGACGGGGACGCGGGCGGAGAGGAGGCGGCGGCCCCGGGCGTGCGCCTGCCCTTCCTCAGCGCGCTGCGCCTCACGCACAACAACATCGAGGTGGTGGAGGACGGCGCCTTCGACGGGCTGCCTAGCCTGGCGGCGCTCGACCTGAGCCACAACCCGCTGCGCGCCCTGGGCGGCGGCGCCTTCCGCGGGCTCCCGACGCTGCGCTCGCTGCGGCTCAACCACGCGCTGGTGCGGGGCGGCCCCGCGCTGCCGGCCGAGCTGGACGCCGCGCTTGCCCCGCTGGCTGAACTGCGCCTGCTGGGCCTGGCGGACAACGCGCTGAGCCGCCTGCCGCCCGCCGCGCTGCGTTTGCCGCGCCTGGAGCAGTTGGACGCGCGCTCGAACGCTCTGGCGGGCCTGGGGCCCGACGAGCTGCGCGCGCTCGAGCGCGACGGAGGCCTGGCGGGGCCGCGCCTGCTGCTCGCCGACAACCCCTTGCGCTGCGGCTGCGCCTCGCGCCCCCTGCTGGCCTGGCTGCGCAACGCCACGGAGCGCGTACCCGACGCGCGCCGCCTGCGCTGCGCCACCCCACGGGCGCTGCTCGACCGGCCTCTGCTGGACCTGGACGAGGTGCGGCTGCGCTGCGCCGACGGCGAGCCCGACGGGCGTGGAGAGGAGGCAGTCGCCGCGGGCCCGGAGCTGGAAGCCTCGTACGTCTTCTTCGGGCTGGTGCTGGCGCTCATCGGCCTCATCTTCCTTATGGTGCTCTATCTGAACCGCCGCGGCATCCAGCGCTGGATGCGCAACTTGCGAGAGGCCTGCCGGGACCAGATGGAGGGCTACCACTACCGCTACGAACAGGACGCGGACCCGCGCCGCGCGCCCGCGCCCGCGCCCGTCGCCCCCTCCGGCTCCCGGGCCACGTCCCCAGGCTCCGGCCTCTGAGCCTGATGCCTAGATCTGGGGGCCGTCCTGCGGGCTGTTGACCTCGCTGAGGGACTGTGGAGCTCGGGACCACCCAGAGCAGCCGGTGACGTGGACCGTGGCATTCCCCTCGGGGACTCCAAGCTGTACCCACTCCCAGGAGTCACCCCATCTGATTCCACAAACTGCACCTGCCCCCACACGCCTTCTGGAATCACCCAGAGACCCTGTCTTTCAATCTGGGAAACAGAGACAGCTGCCACCACTCTGCTTTGAGCCTGCTGACTACCATGCGCTGACCCTAACCCCAACTGGAAGCCCTCTGCCCCTCTTCCCACGGCTCAGAGGCTTCACATCTCATTTTGGTCTCCGAAGCAGAGCACCCCCATCGAAAGGTTTTTGTAGACTTCAACCTCTTTGTGCTGCCCAAGAGCTGTGAGCCTCCATCCTGCTTGGAGACCTGCGTCGTGGGGCCAACGGTTGGCCTCCGCCCCTACACTGATGGTATACTCCGCACTCCAGCCCTGGCTCAGCCCCTCTCTTCCGTGGCTCAGGCTTGGGACTTCCAACTCATCTGCCTTTCCCTTTCCAAGGAGGAGCAGCCCTTTTCTAGACTTCTTGTGGCTTCCATCGTCAGCCTTCCCCACCAGTGTTCTGACCCCTCACCACTCTGCTTGCCCCACCGACCTCAGAATCCTCACTCATCCGTCCGAGGTTTATGCCCTAAGTTTAAGCTCTCATTACCCCCATACCCATAACTTGGGCTTGTAGCTACCCTGCCCTTCCCCTGCCAGGGTTCCATTGAGGAATCCATGGCTGGGCTGTGCCACCCCCTTCCCTCCCAGGATGAATTTTCCAGCCCCACGGGACAAGCATAGATGCCGGCACCTCTGATTCTCATGGGGAAGGAGACTGCCGGCTGTGCCCCAGGATGGTGGCGCTTCAGAGCAGGCATTGCAGGCCCATCATGGCCTCAGAGCTCTGTGTGTGTGTGGGGGGGGGGGGGGGGGGGGGAACGACCCATTTCTTCATGCTGCTCTCCCCTATCCCACTGTCTTGGTACTCCTTGCCACACACCCCCACCCCAGTCCCTAGGCCTCAGAAAAGGATTGAGGTCTCACCTCCTGTCTCAGGCACAAACTCTACTGTTCAGGGTCAGAGCCTCAGTGCCCTGCCTTGTGCATGATCCCAAAGCACAACTGGTGAGTGGAGATGGGGCTGCCCTCCCAGACCCCTACCCTGGGCCAGGCAGAATGGCTGGCCTGTGCTGCTTCTAGGCACAGGAGGTCTCCTTCCTTTACTGTTTTGGCTCCAGGCCCGCCTTCCTAGCCCTTCCCTAGGAAATCAAGGCCTCCCTCGGCCAGTTTTCTATAAAGTCTGCAATAATCTCAAATGTACTTCTCTTGTAAGTGGTACCATGTTGTTCCTGCTAACCTTGAGACCTTTAGGGGGGTGGGAAGTGACAGAGGGAGGGCCTTTGGGCCTCTCAGAGGTGAGAAGTGGCCCTTGACATTTTCTGAGTGTTTGAGGAAGGAGAGCTCTGGTTATACATAGCAGGATGGGAGCTAGATGTGTGGAGGGACTTCCCTCTCAGGTGACATTACTGGCCACACAAGGCTGCTCTTTAGCACTTAGGTGGACCTAGGAACTCCCAGAATAGGATCCAACGCTCGGCTACATCCTCTTCAACTCTCATTCCTCCTCCTTTGGAAGGTAGAAGAGACAATGGTTAGACTAGCAAATACAGGCCTAGGGTACAGCTGTAGGGAGGAAATCCAGCTATAGGGAATGAGAGGCCATTGATGCAAACAGATGGGCCATATGCTGCCCTGGGGTTTCCCTAGTGGGGGGTGTGAATGGCCCCTGCAGATATGTGGAACAAGGGTACAGGTGGCTCCAGACCAGTGGGCTAGAGTGGGGTTTATATCCTGCCCTAGGGTCCCCAGGCTGAGTTTTTGCATTCAGGATCACAGGGCTTTGGAACCATGGAACAGAAATCCAGATGCTGGTATTTTAGCAGTAGCCACAGAATTCTAGAACATATGCCTCCTGAGTGTTTCAGGGGACTCAATGATATAGAAGCCCCCAAAGCTGTCTCTAGGAGCACCCTCACCACAGGGAGCTGTCTCCTTCCCCTTCTGAAAACAGTGCTGCACTGCTGGAGGAGTCTGCTGGAAGCCAGGGGTGGGCTGCATCCCCGGCTGGGCCTGCACCATCAGACAGTGCCCATCTTCTCCTAGAAGTCCCAGCCTTCTTCCAGTTGCTCCTCTGAGGAGTTGAATACCTTAGAGGCATCCCCAGCTGCCAGTGACCATCAAAGATGCCCCAACAATCCCCTAGGACAGTTGCAACAAACCTGTGGCATATGTGCTAGAGAGGGTACGCAGAGTCCTTTCTGTCCAGCGTGCAAGCCAAGCCCTAGTGTCGCGCCTGAGGCCAAGCATCAGATAACAGTGCACACAGGGGTGAGGCTGGCACTCTGCAGTAATAAAGTGGGTTCCTGGCTGCAGTTTGGGCGCTCAGTCTCTAAAAGCTTCACCATTACTGCCCTCGGGCAAAACAGTGATTCATTCTCTCTCACGCGCTCTGTCTCTCTCGCTCTCTCTCTCATTAGAGAACTGTCTCTAACAGATATGCACCCTCTGGTAATGTAGCTTAAGACTGTAAATAATCCTGCCCCACCCCCCAAAAAATCCATACTGTTAGCTGTGAGTTTGTGGTCAGCAAAGAAATCTTTGAGGCTTTTAGATGAGTCATTATATTCTACTAAGTAGCAAGAGCTTAGTTTGGTTGAACTAAGTATCAATAGTCACCAAAAATTAACTTGAGTATCTGCTATATGCCTGTTGATATCTAAACTTAATGCTATGTACTGATTCCCATCAAAAACTAACGATCCACGGAAAGAATAATCTTTAAGGTCCCAAGATAAGATGTTGTAGGAAACAACTCCAATTAAAGGCTCTAAACCAGCATAAGGAAACTTCCCAGAGGCAGTCACATTTGAGGTGAATTTTTGCAGAATGAATAGAGGTTTACAGAATGCATAGAAGTTTACAGACCAGAGAAAGATCATAGTTATCAAATTATACAAAAGCAGGAAGATCTTGTTAGTTTGAAGATAGTGGAAGATCAATGGCTGAGAATAAGTAGAAAACTATGCGTGTGTGTGTGTGTGTGTGTGTGTGTGCGTGCCTGCCTGCCTGCCTGCCTGCCTGTGTACATGTGTAACCAGGATCTGCATTCTCCACTGGGAAGCACTAATGGGGCTTCTGAGTTTGGAGGAGGAGCCAGGAAGTAGAACTGTATGATGTGGAACCAGAAGGACTGTGCCTCTTATTTACTGAGCCATTTATTTTCTTCTGTCCACCCACTCTTCTGGGCCCTAGAGAGAGAGGTACCGTGCCCATGGGAGGCCAGAAGGACGGGGGAGAGGCGCATGGGAGCTAGAAGAGATCTTGCAGGAAGAGGTGGGGAGGGGGTCCAGCAGGAGCTGCCTCATTCCCTGCTGCCACCCACTCACTCACTGGAAGGCTGCTGGGAGTGTGGGCAGAGGCCTGGGGACTTCAGGCAGAGGAGAAAAACTATCCCTAGAATGTGCCCTGAAATATGGAGTACAGTAGAAAACTGGAGAGGGAGAGGGGAGGAGGGTGGCATAATAGTGTGGTAATAATAAAACCAGCTGTGCACTAGGAGGAGCGGGGCAGATGGCCTGGGCTCTGTGACCCTGTAGTAGCATGAAAATTGCCCTCGCAAAACATCTTCTGGAGAAAACCTTTCACTCCTGATACCCCTTGCTTATGGACGTCTGCGCTCAGACCGCAAGTGGCTCCCAGGGGGCTTCTCTGGAAGCTGTCTGAGTCTGGATGGGATTCTGTACCCAGCACCCAACTGGCCCTATCCTGTGGTCCTTAGACATGCTAAGTGAGACCCTCCTGGGTGCTGGAGAACATAGCCACACCAGTGCCTGCCTTTCTGGTGACCTTGGGCACCCTGCCTCTCTCTGGCTCAGGTTCTTTCTGTCTAAGCTGAGCTGCACTTGTGACCTCCAAGTCTGGAGGCATTGCCTGCCCTTGCTGAAGTCCATCTCCTTCTTCATTAAGTTTCTGCCTGACAGACTCCAGGCCCTAATTTATGGGCACAGCCTTTCCCAGGCTGGGAGAAGTGACGGGGGCAGTTAATATTCCCAGGGTGATGCACTTGGCTGCCTCCGGAGTCCCCTCCTCCACCTACCCAGCCTTACAGCCCCACCCTCTGACCTCAGCAGTGCCTCCAGGCCATTGTCCAGGAGGTGACTTGCCCCAGGCAGACTTACCCTTCCTTGGATGGGTGTAGAAACTGAGGCTCAGAGGGCACTGCAGCCCATGCAGACCATACAGACTGTCAGGAGCAGGCGCACAGGGCTGTCCCCACACTGCCCTGGGTCTGCAACCCCTGCAGAGCCACCCCCTCCTAACTTGGCATTTCCTTCCTGGAGCCACTGCAGGCCAGAAAGGAAAACAGAAAGTGAACAGTGGAGAGGTGGAGAGGGCCTCCCCACTCCGCAGTTCCCACTGGGTTGCAGAAGCCCCACTTCAGCCTCTTAAAGGCAGTAAGCCTGCTGTGGGTCAAGTCACCCACACCCCCAGAGGAGAAAGGGTTTTCAAGCTCTCAGGTCTTGGGATTCAACCCATTCCTCCAGGGACATGAGGATGAACTAAATCTGCCTCTTGTCCTCAGTCAAGAGAATTTCCACCCCAGATACTTGTGATTGGAAGCAGGGTGCCGAGTGGGTTTCTAAGATGACCGCCCAAACTGGCTAACTTGGGCATGAAAGGAGCCATTATTAATAATTGCGTGGGAGCCTGCTATAGCACTGCATGCCTGTAACCCTAGATCTCTGGGAGGCTGAAGCAGAAGGACTGCTATGAGTTTGAGTTCAGCCCGGGCTACATAGTGGGTTCAAGGCCAGCCTGAAATACATAGCAAGACTCCTTCTCAATAAATAAAAAGAGCTGGGCATAGAGCCCAGGCACAGACCCTGGGTTCAACCCAAGTACTACAAACCAATCAATCAATAAGTAAAATAATAACTCCGTAGGGGCAAGAATAAACTTGAAGTGTCCATCCTAGACTCCAGTGACTTTTGACCAGACCTACAAGGTGAAATACAAAGTACTACACAGCCAGCTGAGGTTTGCCAGCCTCATGGCACTAGGTGACAGAACCGCCTCCTTCCTGGAACCAAGCCTCCAGCCACACTGCACTGCTCGACTCTCAGTAATTGCGTCTACCAGGTTGGTGGTCTGTGTCTTCACTCAGCACAGCGCTCTGACAGCCCTGGGCCCCTCGGCTTTCCTGATCTCACCCCTTCTCGCGTTGCTCCGCCACTCAGACCTTTACCTGCGCTCTCCCAGGACAGAGGCGGGGCTTCTTCAGGTTTAGGTGCCCAGGCGTGGTGCACAGGAGATTCTGAAAACCCCTGTAGCCCTGCCCCACCTTTCGGAAATACAAAGCAAGAGACACTGCCCAGGGTACTATGGCCTTTCTTTTTGCAAATGTGTGTTTCTTTGGATTTCTCCATCTTCCCACCTCATTAACTGATTCGTGTTGATACAAGGCGCGCAGGTGGCCCTGCTCCTCCCCACTGTCCGAAGCATACACACATTAAAACGGGCTCTTGCAAAACAAGTCTTAGCTTCTTCTCCTCAGCTTTTCAATAGGAATATAGCTTTCTCACTCTTCTGTAGAATAGGTGTCCAGGGTGACGCTTGGGCAGCGCCTGGCCTTAAGTTACGGTGAATTCTGAGTCCCGGGGAGCTGCAGCGACATCTGTGGGCAGATCCGTGTCGCAGCGGAGCCAGCCTCAACTTTTCTTTGCACGCGTGCGTCATCTGCTGGTGGACGTGGGGAAGTTCCTTCACTTAATTCCGGAAATGTTGGAGTACCTACTTACTATGTGACAAGCACTGCGCTAGGAAGAAATGCAATTTTGAGGAAAACTGACAAAGTTGATGTCTTTATAAAACAATAGTGGTCATAACTTACATTCATATAGAATGCTATGAGCCAAGGATTGTTTTAGATACTTTACTAATCTTAGTTCATTTTACCTGAATAACAATTCTAGGCAGTAGATATTATTTTATTAGTAGTAGCAGTATCAAACTTCACAGGTAAAGAAAGGAAATCACAAAGAGAAGAATGACTTGTTCGAGGCCAGGAGGGTAATACAGGACCAAAGACTTCCAATAGAAGCCATCTGCCCCAAGACATGGACCATAAACAAGCACACAAATATGCAAGATACTTCCTTTGAGGGAAATAAGAAGGGTGATGCGTGCAGACAGGAAAGGTTTCCGGGGAAGGGAGTGCTCAAAAAATACCTCTGAAATCAGCCTACCCTGAAGAATGGGAAGGACCGTGTTACATTACGAGCCCAGGAAAGATCAGTGCCGCTAAGGAAACAGCCAGTGCAAAGGGGCCCAGACCTAATACTCCATTACAGATGGCCACAAGTCCTCGCCCTCTCCCCCTCCACGCCTCATCAGCCTGTCCTCCGTGCCTTCCCGGCTACAGCCTCTGTCTGGCTCTGTGATCCAAATCTCACAACCAGCTTCCTCTTGTCTGCAGTTTCTCCTGCTGGGCCATGCTCTGCACCGCAGCTAGAGCAATGCTGGGAACACACACATTGTATTCTCTCCCTGTCCTGCCTGAACCTGCCCAGCTCTCTCTGGACAAAAACTGAGCTCCCTGGGTCCTGCGAGATAGCTCAGCGGTCTAAAACGCCTACTTAGGCAAGCTTAGGCAAACACCCTAGCACCACATGCTGTGCCAGCCCCGCCCCCAGGGCAGGCTGAGCAGGCCGAGCGCGCGCGCGCGCGCGCGCACATACACACACACACGCACACACACACACACACACACACACACACATCCTAAAAAAAGAAAAAAGCTGAGCTTGCCCCTCTAGGGTCCAATTTCTTGCCGGCTCTCCTGGCTCTCTTCACACTAGCCACATGAAGTCCTTAGAGCTTCCTGAAGGTCCCGAATTGTCCCATCCCTTGAGGCTCCCGGGTACTCATCTTTCATAGCCCTTGTCACTTTCCTTCCCTATCTCTTTTTCCTCCACCTCCTCATCCTCCTTTGCCCTGTGCTACTGGGGATTGAACTCAGGGCCTCGCACATGTAGAGTACCACATCCACAGCCCTTTTTGTTTTATCTATTCAATCAGGCTCTACCTAAGTGTCCAAGCTGTACTCAAACTGGCAGTCCACCTGCCTGGCTCCCAAGTAGCTGGGATTTCCAGTCGCGCACCCCCACACAAGCCTTCTCTCTCCTTTTCCTTCAAAGCTAAGACCATGCATTTCTTCTAGGATGCCTTCCTGACTCCCCATCTCGGCCCCTTGCCCCTAGGGAACATGGATAGCCTCTGTGCTCTCCCGACACACTGTAACTGTCACCCTACCCACAGCAGCCCTCAGCAACAATTCCAAGTCTTTGTCCTCATTCCTTATCCCCACCTCCGCAAGAAAGGAATTGTCTATTGTATCTGAGGGTCTGCAGAACCCAGGATAGGCCCAGCAAATGCTACCTGCCCAACAAACATCATCTGCAGTTCTGAGCTTGTCAGTTCCTTTCCTCTTTTGTATAGAGTAAAAGCTACGCTTTTGGCACAATGAATTTTAACAGTTACAATACACAGTTTCATCCCCCTCCAAAACGCGCCTTCTTGCTGCCTCTTTGCAGCAAGCCCTCTCCCTCGCCCCAGGCACTGCCAAGGACCGGCCTGCTTCCTGACCCATAGTTTTTGCCTTTGCCAGAATGCCCTGTAAGTAGAATACACATGTGTCTTTTTAAATTTGACTTCTTTCACTTAGCCTAATTCTTTGAAGGCTCATGTTGTCGGTATTATTGCAGTCTGTTCATTTTTATTGCTGAGAAGTATGTTATTGTATGACTATACAACCGTGTATGCATTCAGGGTTGAAAAACATTTGAGTTTTTTGTTTGTTTTGTGCAATTATGAAATACAGGCAGGATAGACACCCATGTAAAGGTTTTTGTCGGAATGTCACTTTTTTCCCCCTTTTGGGGAAAGGAAGAGCTGAGTCTTTTTTTTAATTTATTTTAATTTTTAATAGGAAATAACAATATGATAGTTTCAAAACACTTTAGTAGTGCATTCACAATAATTGATACATTGAATTGTGTTGTCCTCATAGTAGTTATACAGAGCACAGTGTGTAGACATGATAAATTTTCTAATCTATATTAGTAGAGGAGGAAAAAAAGAAAAACAACTACAACAACAACAAAAATGTTATCTTCTCTTTGTACAAAGAGAGAGTAGTTGTATATATAGTCTAACGTTCCATAATTGTAGTGGGATACCAGTGAAACTGGCATTGTTGGAGGCTGTTGGTATAAGCCTCTTACAGCTCATCATACTGGTCTAGCTCTGCATTCTATGTCTCATAATTAAGCTTTTCTGCTGGGTGATCGAGGGCAAGTTAAGGCCCGACCTGTATAATAGATCATTCATCTTTTGTATCTTCCAGGGTCAAATCCCCTCAGGATTAACTTTGGAACCATGTACAGTGCTTTGTAGAGATGTTGCCAGTGTCAGCCATCGGGATGAGTCAGGACCATTGCTTGACCAGTTTGCTCTCTGTGAAAGCCTGAAAGAGCTGAGTCTTATAGTTTGAATTTCTCAGAAACCACCTACCGTTTCCAGCGCCATATAGCTCAGGGCTATATAGCTCTCCCACCAGTGGTCTATACGAGTCCTAACTCCCCCATCTCCACCAGCATTATTTGTTGCACTACTGCTTGAACTGCATTGCGCCTTTGGTTCATATCACTTATCACGTGCGTGTAAGGCTGTGTCTGGATTCCTGATCCATTCCTACAATTTTCTAGTCTTTGACAACTATGGCCCTATCACAACTATTGTAGCTTTATAGTGTGCTAGAGACCTCCAAATTTTTCCTCTAAAAATTGCTTGGCTATTCAATTCTTTTATCTTCTATATAAATTTGAGAATTGGCATGTCTATATGTTAAAAACTTTAAAGGTCTTATTGAATCTTACTGAATCCATTTCAGCTTGGGGAGGATTGATACTGTTACAGCATTTGTATTTTTGAGACAATAGCCTTGCTATTTGTTGCCTGGGCTGGTCTCCACTCTTGGGCACAAGTGATCTCAGCTACCTCCTGTACTGCTGGGTTACAGGTACAACCCACCACGCCTGGCAAAATTGATCTGAGAACACAGTCTAGCTTTCAGCTTCTTTAGACCTACTCTGACTCTTCTCATCAGTATTGTTATTATTCAGCAGACATCATACACATACCCTCTGATACCTAGTTTAGGGTTATCAATGCTTCATCTTTAAAATTTCAGCTTCAGTTGTTCCATGTTACTACACAAAAGTAAAAGTTAGTGTTGTATATTGATCATGCTCCCACAAGCTATCTAAATTTACTTAGATTTCTAGTAGCCTATTTTTAGATTTTCTGGGGTTTTTAATGAGATGATCAGGTGACTGTGACTATGGATGATTTTGCTTCTTTCTTTGTAATCTGTAGTCTTTTTAGAGTTTCTTTTTTTTTTTTTTTTTTTTTTTTTTTTTTTTTTTTTTTTTTTTTTTTTTTTTTTTT
>PVKN010012440.1:0-20745 GCA_004027915.1 Capromys pilorides
CTCTCTCCCTCTCTCCCTCTCTCCCTCTCTCCCTCTCTCCCTCATAATCTACAACACTTGTTTCTTCAAGGCTTCACCCTCAGTGTCCCTTCTTCTGGGAAAGTTGCTATCCTGCTTTGTCAAGTCCCATTCACTAAGGATCCGTGAGAACGTCAAGCCTGCTCTCTGTGTACTCTGTAATCTCTGCAAGTTTACTGAGTGGTATTTCTTAACTATATTACAGCAATTGTTAACTTGTTGCTCCAATAGTTACTGAGCTATGAGAAAACCTTCTCTAAGTTACATGTGTACCTCTAGCTTTGGGTGCCTTACCCATAAAATACAGACAAACATTTGAGTGAATAAATGACCTCTGATAATTAAGCCAGTGACCTGTTGGATTACATTCACTAAGCTTATTTGTTCCAAAACTCCATTCTTTACCATCTTGTGGCTTATGTGACTAAGGGTCTCCTGACCTATAAGATTTTTCAGGGAGTGCAGGACAGAATACCTACATTTCCATAATGTTACTCAAACATTCTGAATTATATTTAAAACAACTTCCATTAACCAGAGGGAAGAATCTACTAAATAGCAACAGAGACATGGATATTGGTGGGTAGTTATATATTCAATCAAAAAAATCCTGTACAAGCTAGTAGTCCAGAAACATTGTTTTGTGTAATAAAATAGATATGCATTTCCATATAAATATTTTTGTTTTATGAAAACACCCCTTCCCGTTTCTACCAAAAATAAATAAATGAATAAATAAACAAACAAACAGATAAATAAATCAAACAAACAGTAAACCAACCCCTGCTGCCCCAGCCACTTTGTGTCTGATCTCGCCAGGGGTCACTCCAATGAAGGCTGCTCTGGGTCTCACCATCTCTCTCTTGTTACCCCAGGCTCCCCAGAAGCAGAGTGAGAAGGAAAGCTTGTGTCTTCTGATAGAAGAGCTTGGTGGAGTTGAAAAAATCGAGGCCTTACAACAGCACGAGAACGCGGATATTTCCTTGTCTGCTGAGAACATCATTGAAGAACACTTTGGTGAGGTAAGTGACTTACCAGTGAAAAGCCATGCCCATATATCCTAACGGGCCACCTCTGCAGGTGCTCCCCACACACATGCCACCCCTGGAACCCTACTCTGAATTTAGCTGGGTGTCTTCCCCCTCCCTGCTAAATGGGCAGCCTGAGTGCAGAATCAGACTGGTCTCCTGGGAGCATGGACTGCGACTCTGACTTAAATCATGCTTTATGTGCCTCCCTTTGAGGATGTTGGGAAAGGAGAGGGTGTGACATTAAAGTGACTTTCTACCCAAGATTGCACACAAAGAAGGCAGGCCCAGCTCTTGAAAAACCAATTTCTCTACATCCTTACTAACACTTATTATTTTCTGATTTGTATGATAATAGCCATCTTAATAGATATGAAGTGGTATCTTGTTGTGACTTTGATTGCCATTTCTGTTAGACACTGTATTTCTCCATTTTCTGTTGCTACAACAAATTTCCTAAAGCTGTGTACTTACTAAGGGAAGAGGTTTATATAGCTCACAGTTTTAGAGGCTGAAGGTCCAAGATTTGGCAGCCCCATCTGTTTAGTCTCTGGTGATAACTCCCTTGGCTATATCAAAACATGGATAACAAGAAGAGGAGCAGGCACATGGTGAGACTGGAGGCAATGGGGATTCAGGGACCACAGTGGGGCTCTTTATAGGAATTCACTGTCATGGAAACTAACCAACAAGAACATTAATCTCTTCCTAGCATGAAGCCACCAGTGACCCAACCACCTTGCACTAGGCCCTCCTTTATAAACAAAAGAAGATTCTGTTCCTTAGGCACCACCATACTGGGAATGAGGATTATAGCATGTGAGTCTTTGGGAAGACCAGGACACATACAAACTAAATCCCAACCATAGTAAATGCTTTCATGTGTGGAAGGCAAGGTCAGATTCATAATTGGCTAGGTAAACTTAGGACTAAGAGTTTACAGAATAAGTGACATTTCAGTTTGGTATCAAAATGGAATCATCCACAAAACTATATGACTGCATAATATAATCAATGTAACCAGGTGGGTGGTGGTCGCTAACTAGAGGTGGCTAATCTTGATTTAAACCTGAGAGAATGCTCCCAGAGCAAAGAAGACCCAGTGCAATCATGAGCATCTTCTGGGATAATGGTTTCTATGGAAATCTCATAAATAGGAGATGGAGCCCATGAAGGCTATTAGGTCCCTGAGTTTATGCAAGGACTCCAGGTTAAAGACATCTGATCCAGAGTCAAGAGCTATACCAACTAGGCCTATATTTGCTGTAAAGATAGTGGTCTATGTCAAAGCTGCATGTAAACACAAGCCAGTAAAAAAAGGGCACATATTGTGCAATTCTATGTGTTATGAGGTCCTCAGAACAATTAAATTCAGAGACAAAATAGAATGATTGATTTAAGGAGCTGAGTAGAGAGGGTAAGGGACAGTTAGTGTTTAATAGAGATAGGGCTTCAGTTTTGAAAAATGAAAAAGTTCTGGAGATGGGAGATGCTGATAGCTGAATAACCATATGAATGTTTTTAATGTCACTGAACTATCTGCTTAAAAAGTGAAAATGGTTATTATTTTACCGCACACACAACTGCATCTAAGGTACGTCCTGGGAAATATTTTAGTGCTCTGCTCCCTCAACCTCTCTGAAGGGACTCAAGTCCCAGTCAGAATAAATTTAAGTCCACATTGGATTTTACAGAGTCAAATGTGCAGTAGCGATGTACTGAGGATCTGAAGCTCTAACAGTGTCTGTTCTCCCCTAAAGAGAGAAGATACACACTCTCAACTCAAAGACAAGACTGCGAATACAAGAATTTCTTCACAGGAAAACAGTACATGCTCTACAATCGAGTGACATGTCCTTTGAGAAGTGGCATTTGTATTTCTTAGTATATCATACATGTAAAGTTTTTAACTTAATAAAATGTTGAGCACTTTCACTTCTTGTTGTGCTTCGGATCCTTAATGTCCACCAGAGGCCCAGATGCTAAGTAGAGGCTTGGTTGTTGTTAGCCTCTGGCACCACTGAGGGACAGTGGGACTTTTGGGAGGTGGGAGGAAGGTAATTGGGGTTATGCCCACGAAGGGGATTGGAACTATGGTATTTGCTTTTTTTTTTCTTTCTTTCTTTCTTTCTTTCTTTTCTTCCAAGCCACCATTGAAGTCAACAGTTTTCATCTGCAAAGCCCTCTTGCTATGAGGTCCTATTTTAGGACTGGCCCCAAAGCAGCAGGCCCAAGAAACCATGGACTGAAACTTCTGAAAATGAGCCAGAATAAATCCTTCCTCCTCCTAAACTATCGCAGGCACTTGTCATACTGATAGATAGGAAGCTAGGTAATACAACTCTCTATTAAAAGTTCAGTTAAACTCCTTATGTCTTAAAGCCACATGACATTCACCTCTTGAGAACCTTTGGCAGACTACCTCAAAAGATCTTAAAGTAACAGCTTCAACATGAAATGGTCAGTGTCCATAATCATCTGCACAAGCTGAGACTTGCAGATACAGTATCTCAGTGCCACAAGGACAATAAGATGGCCTAGCTTTTCTCTGGCAAGTAGTATTTTGACACAGTGACAAGTTCTAAGATGATGATCCTCCCTAGAAGCTCAAAATCCTTCCAGAAACCTTTGAGTGTGATATTTTTAATGTAATCATCATTAGTTTAGAGCAGTGCTTTTCTCAAATTTGAGGTTTATCCTTAGCCTCGGGGGAATATGTTGTAAAAAACAGCTCTCCAGTCTGAGTGGAGCCTGAAAAACCTCTGTCTCTGTCTCTGTCTCTGTCTCTCTCTCCTACTTTATTTTTCTTTTTCTTTGTTGAGATAGGGCTTTAGTTAAGTTGTTCAGGCTGGGCTCTAATTTATGATCCTCCTGTCTCAGTCTCATAGGGTACTGGGTTTACAGGCAGACACCACTACACCCACTTTAGAACTTACATCGAAGTATTCTCTGGTGATGCTGACATTGCGGGCCCAGTGTTGTTCCACTGGCTTGGTGGTGCAGTCTTGCCTAGCAAGGATGGGGCACTGTCCCTGCCCCCTCAAAAGTTATTAAAGCTATTCATTTAGGTAATGATTCATAAACTAGGGCCCCTAGACCAAATCTGACCTGCTGTCCATTCTGTAAATAAAGTTTTATCAAAACACAGCCATGATCCTTAGTTCAGCTCTTGTCTCTGGATCACAGCATCTCCTGCTAATAGTGGCAGAACTGAGTAGACAAAGACCATATGGCCTACAAGCCTGAAAATGTTTACTATCTGGTTCTTCTCCTGACCCCCCGGTACTAGAGACTGAACTCAGGGTCTTTGCAGTGAGCTGCATTCCTAGCCAAAGACACCCTGCTGGGTTCCAACTTGTGATCCCCCTGCCTCAGCTTCCAAGACTGCTGGGATTGTAGGCATGTGCCACTACACTCAGCTAGTACTGAATCTTTATATAAAACATGTTTTCTGACTCTCAGCCTATCTACCAATGTTTGTCCCTTTCCTGCTGGTAACTTAGGCATTGCATCTTTTAGAAAGACCCAATTTGGAGGTTAAGTTAAACTTGTAGGAAGTTAAACTAAACAATCTAGTGGTTCAGATGGAATCATAAAGGAGTCAGAGGTTCATATTTTAATCTCCGCTCCAAGTTCTCTCCAGTTTTCTGAGATAAAGGCAAGAGCATAACAAGATAAAATCAAAGGACTCCACTCCTCAAATCTATGTAGGTCAAGTGCATTCAGAAATCTCATCGGTGGAAATTCCGTTGTGAACTTCTCTGAAAATGATTCTTACTTTGCAGTACTGGGGTTTGAACAAAAGGCCTTCACATGGAGCTACATTTCTAGCTGTTTCCTTTGTTTTTTCTTTTGAGACAGGGTCTCTCTAGGTTGCTAAATTCCCCAGATTGATTTGAATTTATGATTTCCCAATCTTAGCCTCCCACAATACCAGAATTATCATCTTGTACCACGATGCCCAGCTCAATTCTCTTATTTTCTTGTCCCACTTTCCACCATTGTGTTTTACTTTCTGAGGTACTGCCACTCTGCCTTATCTTTCCTTCCAGGCTTTTCTTTTCTGCAGCCGCTTAAATTGTGGAATTTTGTTTATACAAGTTTTTCTTTTAAAGCTTTCTCTTATGTTAATGCAAGATCCTATCTCTGAAGCCATCAACTCTAGCTTTTCCATGCATTGATTTTTTTAAAATGTATTTGGTACAGGGTCTTACTACACAACTCAGACTTATAGTGAGCCTCCTGTTTTTAGCCTTCCCAGCACTGGGACTCTGTGGCTGGCTCATTGTGCCTGGGGGCTGAGCCAGCACAGCACATAGTGCCAGGGATTGAACCCCGGTCCCTACACTTGCCCTGAGCAGGCGCTTAGTCCACTGAGCTATCTCACCGGCCGGGCACTGATGATTCTTTAGGAGAGGTTTGTGCTTGCTTTTAGTTTGACATGTTCATGGAGAAGAGATTCATCAAGTGCCCAGTGTCCTTCCAGCTCTGTTCCTATTAGAAAGGTCCTCAGGCTCAGTGAAACCCATTGAGATAAGCTTTCCAATTGAGACAAGCTTGCCAATGATCACCTTCTATTGGATGACCATGCAGAAATCTGGCCATTTCAACAGGTGACCTCAGCTATTAGATCTGCATTTCTTGGGCAGAGGAAGGTAACTTAGTTCTAGAATGCGTGCTTAGCATGCATGAGGCTCTAATTTCAATCCTGGGCATGCACAAAAAGATTGGCAGATCTTTTTTCATGGTATGGTTAGTTTCCTGGACAGTTTATCCTATGATCTGGGAGAATTATTCTAACTTTCTTCAACTCTCTGGGCAAGGTACAGGCCCAAGATTAGGTTTCTCATGTTAAGTAAGTGAAATATGTAGTTTGATTAAAGTACAGTTAAAGTATAAAATTTTAGGGTTGGCCAGATAGCCCAGCAGACTAAAGTGCCTGCTTAGGCAGAGCACAGCAGCTGGGGTTCAATCCCTGTCTTGCCATGCCAGCCCCAGCCCCCGGGGCACACTGAGATGGTGATTGAGACTGGGCATGGTGGCGCTTGCCTGTAATCCCAGGGTTTGGGAGGCTGGAAACTATGAGTCTGATCTATGTAGTGAGGCACTGTAGATCCTGTACTAAGCACATAAAGTATAAAAATTTAAAAATATAGGAAAATACATTGTTATTACTCCTTAGAATCTTCTTCCCTTCTAACACACTTCCCCATCAGCCTGAAGCAGCTCTAGAAATTCTCTTTCATGGATATCTTTAGTAGTGTCGTCATGGCTGCCTCAATGTCCTGAATCAATTCAAAATGTTTACTTTTCATGGTCTTCTTGACTTTAGAAAAGACCCAAAAGTTGCATGGTGCCTGATCCAGTGAATAAGGTAGATGAGGACATGTTATAATGTTTTTCTTTGACAGAAATTACAGCAAACCTAAACTGTGTGAACTGCTTCAGAGATGACAAGAGTGAAGGCATGAGTGTGTTCAAATATAGATTTTTTGAGGGGGATTAATAGCAATGTGTCTTTTACTATAATAATTTTTAAAAACTTAAACATCCACCAATTTTTTGACCACCCTCATATTAATTTATTCTTTATATTCAGTGTCACTCTTTGAGTGTAGTGGCCACTAAGTTGAGGGTCATTATAGTACCCTCTTAAAGGCCACCGCACTTTTAGGCTGAGGCTAAAAATACAATAAAATTAAGTTTTCAGATTATACTAAGTGCAAGTATTATATTAACTTATGTCAAACACTGGATATGCTTTTAAGTTCTATAAAGTAGTTGAGGGCCATGATTATTTCCTCCTCAGGTCTGCTGGAGCTCCTGCTCTGTGTGTATGTGTGTGTGTGTGTGTGTGTGTGTGTGTGTATAACTGCATGCACACATACAAACCCTATTTTGCTTTGCAGGAGACACTAACACCCTATCCCTGAGAACCATCCAGGAATACGACAAAAATTTAGAAATTTTACAACTCAACCAGCTCTCTGGGATAGGCTATAACTGTTAATCCTTTAAACAAGTTTTCCAGAAGTATTCAAGGTCAAATATTTGGGACAAAACTTGTAGGGCCAGGCTTGGAGGCTCATGCTGTAATTCTAGCACTCAGGAGGCTGAAGCAGAAATATCATGATGAGTTCAAGACTAGCCCGTCCTATAAAGTAAGCTCAAGGCCAGCCTGAACTACATAGAGAGACCTTGTCTCAAAAACAACAACAAAACCCCTGTTTAAACCAGAGGAAGTTCCTACTCTCAAGTAATTTACGTTCTAGTTTTAGCTGACACACACAAACACTGAAAAACTAAACTCTAGTTATTTAAAGCTGAAAGATGTATTCTGTCAAGACAGAAACATATACTAGTTAAAATTTTCAATTAAAAATGTAAGAATATACCATATAAGTCCCAGCTATGCGAGGGCTAAAGCAGGAGGATCTCTTGAGCTAGAAGTTTGGGACCAGCCTGGACAACATAGCAAAATCCCATCTAAAAAAACAAAAATAATAATATATACACTATATAGATAATGGATAATATAAATACATGTTATGCTTATTATGAATACATGCTAACTTGTGTTCACACATTATTTAGAACATTAAAAATGAAAGAAATTATCCTGTTGTTCCAACACAATCATATCTATGCTTGCAATTCTCCTTCTAGTTTGCCTACATACACATATATTTTAACATGTGATCATAGCCAAAATGCTGAGGAGACTCTGACTGGGACCAAATTATTTTTTAAACATTTTAAGGCAGTACTTTTTTCCCCATAGGAATCTGCAGCTGAGTGGCAGAAGGAGGCGAGACAAAAACATGTATGAGAGAAACTTTCTCAAAATCGTTGGAAACCCAGTTAAGCGGAGTCACTGTTGTCCCAGTAGGCTTGGCTCATCCCACAGGCTGAGCCTCTTTTCTGTCCCCTCTCAATCATTCTTTACTTGATTTACAAAACAAAGGCGCATTTGTAGTTTGAAGTTACTAAAACCAACCTGTCCAGCAAGGTTTAAAAAAGGAACTGCTTGCCTTTTGTATGTAGTCTGGGCATACGAGGTAGAGTTAGTCACTTTCTGGCCAGGCGCCCATGTGCTTGGAGTCAGCCTGTTGGGATGGCTGGCAGCTCAATAAAGACAGGAAGGAGTGGCTGACGGTAGGCTGGATTACAGTGTGAGAGTGAACTGGAACAACTCTGACCTGGCACATGCCCCCCAGTATGTCAGATACCCAAGAAGAAGGTAGCTGCACACGGTACATAACTTGCCTGCTGTCAGCTTTTCTGAGACATGGACTGGCTCTAGGTTAGCTGACAATAGCTTGTCCTGTCAGCTGTGTGGCCTACATCAGCAGAGTAGAAAAAATAAACTGGCTTGGAGCCATGAGCCCTGGATTCCAGTCCTGGCTCTTTTTCCAGATAGTCTCAACTTGGACAAGTTTTGTACTTCTTCTCTTCATTAAATATTTCAATTATTAGTTCTTTTTTTTTCTGTTCTTTTGAGTTCAGTTTTTCATCTGTAAAAAGGGGAGGAGGCTGTGTCAATATATTAAACTAGGCAATACAAAAACAGAAAGGCAAGAAACTGGAGTTCACATGATTAGTGTATTTGGCCGTCTTATGTTATGTAACAAAATTTCTGGGGTTTAAAAATTATAAAGAAAAAAATTATTTAGCTCACAGTTCTGAAGGTTCAAGGGCCATATTTGGTAGAGGCCTGAGTGGTACAGAGCATCACATGCCAGGAGACCAGGGGTATATGTATGTGAGACCCAGTCATTCCTCCTTCTCTTTATTTTTTATTCATATATTTTTTTGTAGTAGTAGAGGGTCTATAGGGTCTCACTACACAGGTTGGACTTGTAGAGATCCTTCTGTTTTCAGCCTCCCAAGTGCTGGGATCATAGGCATGCACCACTATGCCCAGTCTCAGTCGCTGTCTCAGGGTGCCCTGGGGGCAGGGCTAGCACAGCACACCAGGGATCAAACTCTGGTTCCTGGGTCTGCCCCTGGTCCCTTCATCTGCCAAAGCAGGCACTTTAATCTACTGAGCTATCTGGCTGGCCCTTACCTCCTCTTCTTTAAAGCCATTAAAATTTAATGATAAGTACTCCGTCCTGATGACCTTATGTAATCCTAATTATTTCCCTGAAGTTCTACCTCTAACTATTATAGTCAGATTAAGTTTCTACCCTTTCAATACTTTACAATGGAGATTAAATTTCAAATCACCTGCTTAGGCAGAGCACAGCAGCTGGGGTTGGATCCTCAACCCCAGTGATGAGCACCTCTGGACACCAATGCTAGCTGGAGACAGAAGAAAAGGCAATGAGGACGCTTTTAGTTTTACAGCGAGAACCAAGACACTAGGTAGTGTCATAAGTGTACATGGCAGGGGACTGAACAGCCCCCTAATGTTCACCTCGGTCAGGTGATAAGAGAAAGAGGGCAGCGGGTTCATATTTCCTGTGGCTGGATTAAACCTACACCAACTTTGGGAGAGGGAAAGGAGGGATGGGAAGGGGGAGGTACAAAGAATCAAGGTGTGTTACATATGTGTACCAGCTTGAGCTCCCCACAATGAATATAATCATTGTGTGTTGCAAACATGTACTAATAAAAAGAAACCAGCATTTAAATGTGAGTTCAGTTTTTGATTCTCTAAGCACACATTGGCTCAAATATGAAGAGAAGGAAAGGCTAAACCAAGTCTATGAATTTTGTGTGTGTGTGTGTGTGTGTGTGTGTGTGTGTGTGTGTGGTACTGGGGATTGAACTCAGGACCCTTGCCAGACAACAGGCGTTTATTCTACTGAGCTATCTCCCCAGTCCAACCAAGTCTATGATTTTAAGCAAAACAGAAAATTCATGAACTAGTCACTCTTGGGACAGTTTGTGTGTGTGTGTGTGTGTGTGTGTGTGTGTGTGACAGTGAGGGTAACACAGGGTATTGAACCCAGGGCCTTTCCATTGAGCTACATCCCCAGCCCTTTTTATTTTTTGAGACAGGGTCTCAATAAGTTGCCAAATTGTCCAGACTGTGTTCGAACTTGTGACCCTCCTACCTCAGCTTCTCAGACTGCTGGGGCGACAGGTGTGCACTACCACAGCCAGCCTTGTACCAATCACCAAAAGAAACTATGGTGAATGCCAGTCATGGTAAACACTAACCATAGTTCCTGCTGGCATCCTCCTGGTGTGCTGAGTCACAACTTGCTCTTGTATTCCACACAGAGTCAAAAACAAACTCATCTTTCTGGTGAGATTGGGTGACGATCTACCCATACCCTGAGGTGTAAAAATAGAAACAAGTGCAGACGAATGTGACAAAGATTCCCCCAGTACCCAGAAAAGGGTGGGAGCTGTACCTCATTACTTATAGGCTCTGATACAAACAAATTAAGTTAATTTGGGGTTTAATAGCATCTAGTTGGTGTGAGGGAGGAATGCTGTGTAATTACTAGCTACTCTTTCTGCTAAGGGAACATGATAAAGATTTTCAAGGATGGATGTTTCTAGTCCCGGTTCATCTGCTTTTTAAATGCACACAGTAGCACCGCCGTGCACTGAATGCAAACATTTCTATTTCTGCATCCTTCTGAACTAGATAAGCCTCTCTTTGCCTCGGGTTTCTCTGGATGGATGGCACGTAGTCTGTGAAATGGTTTTAAGAGGTCCATGTTTTCTTCTGCCCCTGAGCCATCTTTGAGGAATTACAACATTATTATTTATACACAATAATTTGTAATATCATTTCACTTATCCTTAGTTGTTCTGTAGACTAGTAAGCCAATGTTGATTAAGAAGCTCCTGTGTGCCAGAAAATATGCTACCATGCAAGAACTTTTAAAAGGTCCACTAAATATGGTCCTCGGATTTTTGGCAGACATCTAGCAGTACAGACCAGCACATTAACCATTAAATAACATGTAAGTGTAATAGAAGTGCCAGAGAGAAGCTGCCCCTTTCTTTGTGAACACTGGAATGCCTCATTTCTGTCACATATGCGACAGTTTCTTAAGAGGTTCAAAATTACTAGTGATTAAGGTACACTACCAACTTCAATGCTGATATCAGTCTTTGGTTACTTTATTTCTCCAAAGGCAGCCCCCAGCCCTTGCTCTTTAAAAGATTTGAGCTACTCTGTCTATAAGCCACATCTATTTCTGCTACAAGTTTTCATCTTAGATTGTCACTTAGAGGTCTAATCATTTTAGACACTGCAATCTGCTCTGAGAGCAAGATTTTGGATATCTTAACTCAGTACGGGACCAACGACCACCATGCCTATCTTTAATAAGGTAGTGTTCTCAGAATGAAATGGGCACATAGGAAAGTACTAGCTGTTAAGAAGAAAGACTAGATGTAATGATAGTTGAATTTATGGATGATGGTTGTATTTGCAGCTTCTGGGCAAAACATTAAAAGAAGACTTGAATGTTAATTGGTACAAGCCACAGTTCATCTGAATGGAATATTTTGATCATAATGGGCTAGTCCTTAGATTTGTTTCAGAAAGAGGGTGAGGCTGGGTTTCATTAGGGCCCTTTCATGGAAATCCATGGCTAGTTCATCCTTCCCCTGAAGGAGTTTCCAACCCCTGAATGCAATCCTTTACAGGATAATTTTTATAGAAGTGGGAGGAGAAAGGGGTGGAGGTGGTGGGTTGGTGCCAAGAACCAGTGACTTAGGAAAGTTATGAGCCTACCAGCTCCCTAGAATTTGGTATTTGGGTAGCATTAGATTGTTTTGTCCAAAAGAATTGTCCTAGAAATTCAAAATAAAAAGTTGCCAATGATCATTGGTGACTCAGAGGATTCCTGGGGTTTTATGAGTGCTTGTAAATAAAAAACCAGCCCCAGTGTGGTAGTAGACTTGCGATCCCAACATTCTGGAAGGCTGAGGCAGGAAGATGGCAGGTTTGAGCCTAGCCTGGGCAACTTAGTGACTTAGTGAGGCCCTGTCTCTAAATTAAATAAATAAATACATACATACATACATAAGTTTCTGGGGATATACCTCAGTGAAAGCCCCTGGCTGGGCTCAATCCCTTGTGCTACAGAAAAAAAGCAAAACAAAGATATATTTAAGGCCATACACAAAGAGAAAGCCTAGGTCCACTAAGGTGAGTATATTCCTTGGAAGTCCTTCAAGAGAAGCCTCTATTTCTCTTTTAGGTTTCTTTTAGATTCTAATTTCTTCACCACCCAAACATTTTCCCCATATTTCTTCGAACCTCAAGGCAAAGCATGAAATGTTATGTAAAAAGAAACAAACATTAGATTTTTTTTTTCTGTATTTTAGGGAAGAGTCTACAGGGTGTTCAGGGTCTCACTACTAGATCGACTCATAGTGATCCACCTGTTTACAGCCTCCCAAGAGCTGGGATTACAGGCTGCACACCACCATGCCCAGTCTCAATTGTTGTCTGAGCTCGTCCCGGGGGCAGGGCCGGCACAGCAAGTCTGAGGATCCAACCCCAGGCTCCTGTACCTGCTTGCAGACACTTTAATCTGCTGAACTATTTGGCCGGCCCCAAACGTTAGACTTTTTTTTAGCATGGGGGCCGGTGAGATAGCTCAGCAGTCTAAAGCACCTGCTTAGGCAACTGCAAGGACCACGGTTTGATTCCCGGCACCACATTGTGTGCCAGCCCCACCCCCAGGGCAGGCTGAGCTGACCGTAACATAAATACAGAAAGAAAGAAAGAAAGAAAGAAAGAAAGAAAGAAAGAAAGAAAGAAAGAAAGAAAGATTTTTTTTAAAAGTATTTTTTTTAGCACAAAATACACAGAAAGTTAAAAATTCAAGAAACACAAAAGCCAGGATAGAACTTAGAGCAATAAATGTCCTGACAATTTCCACTGTGGGGTGGGTGAGGGGACTTCTGAAGAATGGATTTAAGTGCCTGCTTACTTCTGGTCATGGGATCCCAAATATTCCTGTAAATCTCTGGCACTTTAACCCATCTTCTATAAAACAGAGACAACACCAACATCCCACTGTTGTGATGTGTTACAGATATTGCTATGCAGATCTGAAATGTTTGCCCCTGTTCTCATGTGTTCAGGGGGGGTGCTTTGAGAAGCTGACGGGATCACAATGTGCTCTACTGTGCACACTGGTGCATCAATCCGGGTGTGACCTGGGAGGGCGTGATCCCCTCCCCAGCTCTTGCTTGTTCCCTCGGCTTCCTGGCTGCCAGGCTCCGCTGCCATGCTGTTTCTGCCTTGGAGCCAACTGACCATGGACGAAGACCATGAGCCAAAATAAAGCTCTTCTCCTTTAGGGTGCTGATGATGGGTTTTATTTCCCAGTGATGAGGGACGGAATATAACATGGTGCCCATGAAAGTATTTTGCAAAGGAATCATTTCTTTCCTTCTTTATTTATTGAGCAATGGCCTTTGTTGAGCAATGTCCACCAATTCTGCTTTGAGTGGGTTTTCCCCTTGAGCAGCAGCAAGCATCTCTCCTGGGCTAACTGCAGAACTACTCCAGGATTCCAGCTGAGGTCTTTCCTCTGTTAGGAAGGGAAGTGAGAAATGCATCTCTGTTCTTAATGGAGAGGACAATGCCTTTTCTTTGACAGAAAACAACCGGCTTAACTATTTGAGACAAGACTTGGTCCTCCAGTTAGCTTTTTAGTTGATAAATTTAAACAATAGTACCTGATCTCACAGCATTTATACCTAAAATTGCCAGAGAGAGAGAGAGAGAGAGAGAGAGACAGACAGACAGACAGACACAGACAGAGAGAGACAGAGACAGAGACAGACAGACAGACAGACAGATAATCTGGTTTCTTTCACATAATTACTCAACTCAGGGCTTATAATATGATAAGAACATTAAGAAAAATGAAGTTTTCCATAACTTTTAATAACTGTTCAAGGCTGGGTGTGGTGGCGCATTCCTGTAATCCCAGCACTTGCGAGGCTCAGGCAGCAGGATCGGTGCAAGTTCAAGACCAGCCTGGGCTACAAAAGTGAGTTCAAGGCCAGCCTGAACTGCATAGTGAGACCCTTCTCAAAAAAGAGGAAAAAAAAAAAAAACCCAACTGTTCAATGTTTGATTTCCCTTTCTCCTTGTTTCCCCTGCAAACTATTTTCTTTTACAGACAGGTTTTTGAGGCTGGTCCTGAAAACATGATGTAGCTCAGCCTGACCTTGAGCTCAAGGTGACCCTCCTGCCTCGGCCTCCTGAGCATACATATAGGCTGTAATTTTTTGATTCACTAATTAAAAACTTTGCTATTTTCCTATTATGAGAGGCGTGGAGTTAAGTACCTATGATCTCTTTCCTCCTGCCTCCATTTTTATAGTCTTCATTTTCATTTCTTCTATTTATATTTTTAAATAATAGATCTAAAATGTTTTCTCTTCTACCAGTCTGTAACTTGTGCTTTCTCCCTGTTAGACATGGAGGTTGATACTCTGTCTCTGTCCAACATTCAGGCTGTGCTCCACATCTCCACTCTCCCATTTTCAGCTTTTGCCATTTGAACTTGGACAATGTCAAGGATGACAACATCCACGCTACTTGTGTGTGCAGCACTGACTCGTTTTGTCTCTTGGTTCTGTGAGCAGAATCATGCTACACTTTGATTTGCTTCCCATTTGGACCATGAATTTTATACATGAAATATTTTTCCTTCAGTTTCTTTTCTTCTTGTTCTCATTTCTTTCTCTCCCCTACCCCTCCCCTCTGCTCACCCTCCCTCTCCTTTTTCACTGGTGGCCCTCATACTCCCCTCTTTTTTGTTCTGAGACAGGGTCTCACTAAGTTGCTACATTCCCCAGTCTGGACTTGAACTTGTGATTCTTCTGCCTCAGCTTCCTAGAGTGAAGGAATTACAGGTGTGGGCTACCGTACTTGGATTTCCTATTGTCCTTAACTGTCTTACTTGCTTCTTCATAATGGAAAATATTTTCTTCCTTATGTCATTAAGATAATCTAGCTTCCTGTCGACTTGATTGACAGACTATGACCTTGGAATCTATTTCATTCTTGTTGGTTGGCATTTTTTTAGAACTCTCTGCTTTTCTGCTCTAATTATGGGAAAAGTAGCTTTCCTAGAATGTTGCACAATTCACACCTGAGACTGCTTTTCTACGGACACTTGGGCAGGCTCCATCTACCACTTAGTCCACTGAGCTATCTCGCCAGCCTTCTTTTTTTTTTTTTTTTTTTTTAATGTGTTTTGCGCAGGGTCTTACTACACGGCTCAGACTCGTGGAGATCTATGTCTCTTTCCTGTTTAGACAGGTGGGAATGCTAGCAAGGTAACTGTACTTGTCTAGTGTTGGCTCTCAAATGCAAGCCAACACAGCAGAATCACCTGCAGGCTTTAAGATACAGGCTGCTGGGCCTCACTTCCTGGGTTTCCATGCACTAAATTGGAGTTGGGGGCCTGGGAAGTTGCATTTCAAGTATTTGCATTTCTTCTGTTACGATGCTAAAACCATTTCTCTGCTGACCATGCTTTTGAGAACCCTGGGTACATATATAGTAGGGCTTCCTCCAACCCTGTCTTATAACTTGCAAAATATCTAGTTGCTAAACAATGATGCAAGGTCTGGTGATTTCCTCTGAGTTGATCATTTGCTTGGTTATGTTGCTTATGTACTGTACAGGAGAGCCAATGAATTTAGAGGACTTTTCATCTATTTTCCTATACCAATAAAGATTACAAAATCTGGAAGGAGCAATCAGAAGCCTCAACATCCCTGCTTATTTACAATACAATTGTCATGTCTGAATTTTTAAAGTAAGCTTATTATATTCGTAATCACATCTTAATTATTTTTATTAGGATAAGCAATTTAATGGTTTAAGACACTGCTCACTTACATGGGAACTACTCTATAAACAAACATTACATTTTTTTTAATTAATAACATCAGCTTAATTGCCATTTTCCTCACTGCCTTGGTTGTTTCTGAATATAGACTAGGGAATTCAAAGTCTTTAAAGAAAGACTTTGGGGCCGGCAAGATAGCTCAGTGGTCTAAAGCACCTGCTTAGGCAAGCTTAGGCAACAGCAGGGACTGCCATTGGATTCCTGGCACCACATGCTGAGCCAGCCCCAGGGCAGGCTGAGCCAGCCGTAATACAAATAAATAAATAAATAAATAAATAAATAAATAAATAAATAAGTTTTTGAAAAATAAAGACTTTGGATAGTTTCTCTTTTCTTTTCCTTCCTTTTAAAAAGAATTGTCCTTAATTACTTGGCTCTGTGTAATTGAAGAAATAATCTATCTCCCCAATAATTCAAAAGCTATAAAATACAACAGTGAAATACTTATCGGGATACCTAAAATAAAAAACAGTGACAACACCAAGGATGTTAGAAATAACGCTGATGGGATGGTAGTATGCTACAGCCCCTCACAGTTTGGTTTGCTCTCTCTTTCTCCTTTTTCTGCTTCTTCCTCCTGGCCTTCCTCTTCCTGCCCCTTCTTTCTCCTCCTCCTCCTCCATCTTTTGTCTCCTCATTCCCCCAGGGGCAGGTATTGAACCCATGGCCTTTGCACTGAACAACATCCCTGAGCACTTTCTATTTTGAGACTAGGTCTTGCTCAGTTTCCTAGTACTAGTTTCTTACAGAATTAACAATGCAATTTCCATATGATTCAGCAATTACAACCTTGGGCATTGAGCCCAGAGAAGTAGAACTACATGCTCACACAGAAACCTATACCCAAATGTTCATAGTAGTTTACTTGTAATAGCCCCATAAGAGTATCAGCGAAGATGTCCTTCAAAAGGTGAACACCTTGGAATAGCCCTCAGCAATAAAGAGGGACTCATTTGTTGGTACTTGTGGCTTGGATTGACCACCAGAGAATTATACTAAGTGAAAAACAATTCCAAGAGATTATATTGTGTGATTCCAATTATATAACATTTTTTGAAATGGCATTTTGGAAATGGAGGGTAAAGAGTGGTTGGTAGTTCTTCCAGGGTGGATTTATATAAAATAATGTAGTTGGGTATGATGGTGCATTCTTATAGTTCTGGGACTTTCTGAGGCAAGAGAATTGGAAATTCTTTTTTTTTAATAGCTGGCTCAGCCTGCCCTGGGGGTGGGGCTGGCGCAGCATGTGGTGCCAGGGATCAAACTACGGTCGCTGTGGTTGCCTAAGCTTGCCTAAGCAGGTGCTTTAGACCGCTCAGCTATCTCGCTGGCCCCCAGATTGGAAGTTTAAACCCAGAGTAGGACAACTGAATGGGTTAGTGAGGTCCTGTCTTAAAAATATGAAAAATGGACGGGAGCTCAGTGTGAAGGTTGTGGGTTCAGTCCCCAATATTGGGAGAAAAAAAAAAAAAGTCAACATAAAGGATTCATGGAGCTCAGTTTTTGTTTTTTTTTTTTTTTAAAGTGGTACCAAGGTTTGAACTCAGGACCTTGCGCTTAGCACGCAGGCATTTATGCTGCTGACCTATTTCCCCAGCCCCCCGACAGTTCACTATTTTGACTATCGGGGTAGACACATTAACTTACATATGTTAAAATTATATGTAACATAGACACACACATGCTACACATACATATACTAAGTAAAACTGGGGGTATATTAGCTACTTTTGTATCACTAAGACAAATACCTGACACTTGCCATGTATTTTGATTGGTTTTCTATAAATGTAGAGTTTTGCTGCTTTTGCTGCGTCATGCAGAAATGGCCTCTGAAATATTTCTCCCATTATGTCTAATTATGTAGATTTCTGTAGGTCTTCCCAAAATAAAATTTCTTTTTTTCTTTTTTTGTCTTTTTGAGATAGGATCTTGCTATGCAGTTCAGGCTGGCCTTGAGCTCATTTTTGTAGCCCAGACTGGTCTCAAATTCACACTGATCCTCCTGCCTCAGCCTCCCAAGTGCTGGGATTACAGGTGTGTGCCATCATGCCTGGCTCAAAATAACATTTATAAAACTGCCTATTTTATAGAAACTAGGATAAAAGTTAATGAATAAATAATAAACTTGATAAATTGTAATTATACAGCAAAGCTTCCATACTGAGAAAGATTCTCAAGGCCTCTGGGAATAAGGAAATAAATAAATGAAAAGTTTGGCATGTAGCTTAGTGGTTGAGTGCTTACCTAACATGTATTGAGATCCTGGGTTTCCTCCCCAGCACTTCAAATAAATAACTGATAGTTAAGTTTTAAGAGAAAATTAGTGGATAACTATTCTTAATCTTGTGTATCCAACTGTCTCAAAATTTTTATGTGTAGGTGAAATGCAAAGGAAGGCTGGATCCTACAAATAGAAAAGACTTTAAAGGCTAATCTAATCTGGCTGCTGGCCTGAGTCACTCGCTCAGGTACAGAAATGAAGTCTTAAAAGACATTTGCTCCAGCTGTCCACACCCACCATAAATACTCCATGCAATATCTTCAAAGATTTGGTGGGGATGACTGAAATCCATGGGGCTATTCCTATCTTTACTATTGAACACAGACTTGTGGGGAGTTCTTTCTTTCTTTTTAATGTATTTAGTAGAGAGTCTATAGAGTCTCACTACACAGAATGGACTCATAGTGATCCTCCTGTTTTTAGCCTCCCAATAGCACCAGTAGGTTGTGGAGTAAAGTCTACTCTGAACATTTTATATGTGTTACAAAGAACTATCATTTACCGAGGGCCTGCTGTATTAGACTATTAAATTCTACATCCATAGTTTAATCCTGATCAATTACTTTCAAGGAAAGCATTACTATCTCCATTTTACAGATGAGCAAAGGGAGGCTTGGAGTTCATTAACTTGATTTATTTTTTAAAATTTATTTTTATTTATTTATTTTTTTGCAGAACCAGGGATCAAACTCAGGACCTTCCACTTGCCAGGCAGGTACTTGTGCCCCTGAACTATCTCCTTGGCCCCATTAACTTGCTTTAATACCAGCTGTGATGTGGTGAAGCTGGGGTCAAAGGTGGGTCTGTGTGGGTTATAGCTGCCCCCTTCCAAGCCCCCTGCTACCTTTAAAGGGGACTATTCCTAACCTTGCTATTACCTTTTTTTTAATTTTTTGTATTTTAAGGAAGGGTCTCCAGGGTGTTCAGGGTCTCACTACTGGATGGGACTTATAGTGATCTGCCTGTTTACAGCCTCCCAAGAGCTGGGATTACAGGTGCTCACCACTATGCCCAGTCTCAATTGCTGTCTCAGCAAGCCCTAGGGGGCAGATCAAACCCCAGGGTCCTGCGTCTGCTTACAGGCGCTTTAATTCGCTGAGCTATTTGGCTGGCTCCCTATCCTTGCCATTGAATACAGACCTTTGGGATATTGCCAATGTTATCTGTCCTTTAGGAATTTTTTTTTTTTTTTTTTTTTTTTGTATTTAGTAGAGGGTTTACAAGATCTCGTTACACAGAATGGACTTGTAATGATCCTCCTGTTTTCAGTCTCCCAAGTGCTGGGATTACAGGATGTCCAGTCTCAACTGCAGCCTCAGTGCACCCCAGGGGTGGGGCCGGCATGGCATGCAGGGGATTGAACCCTCAGTCCCTGTGTCAGTCTAGGGTTTTGGGGCCCTATAGTACCTACAAATTAATTTCAGGAGATCATAAGCCCACTGAAATGAAATGCAAAATTTTGTGCGTATTGCATATTTTAATTTTTCTGGGGAAAAGGATCCCATGTTTCTATCAGATTCTCAAAGAGATTTGCAGTTCAAAAACAGGGTTAAGAATTACTGTGGTCAGATCTAAAGAGAGACTTTTTTAAAAATTATTTTTTACTGGAAAATGTGTCAAATATCCAATACTACTGACATAGGGAAGTGGTACATTTAGGAGAAGGAAATCAGCTGTCAAATACTAAACAGCAGCCAAGGTCAATGCGCTGGCTGTTTTTAAAGCCACTGCAAAGAGTATACTTGGAGATGCTCACTGAGTTCCATCTCTGCCTCAGCAGAACTGTTTGACATTTCCTATCTATTTGTTCCAGATAGTGCTATAAAATAGTATGCTTGACAAATGGTACATCTTACGATTAATCAAGGCCAGCTCACAGTCTGAATAAACTACTGACTGATGATTTTTAAGTGGGCAAATATCTTTTGTCATTTTTAACAATTTTCAGTGTAGTAAAATGAATGGATCAACACTATAGCAGTTTTGTAATTGCACATCTGATGAAAACAGGGCTGGGAAATGCATTCACTTTTATGTCATTCCCTGTCTGTAATACCCTTTCCCATTTTTTTTTAGGGAAGAGCTTACAGGGTGTTCAGGGTCTCACTACACAGGTCAGACTCTTAGTGATCTGCCTGTTTATAGCGTCCCAAGAGCTGGGATTACAGGCAGGCCACCATGCCCAGTTTCAGTTGCCTGTCTCAGGCACGACCCGAGGGTGGGGACAGCAGGCAAGCCTGGGGATCAAAACCTCTGGCATTTTTTTCTTTTTCGAAATTCTTTTTTTTGGGGGAGACCGGGGTTTGAACTCACAACCTTGCATTTACTAGGCAGGTACTTGTGCCACAGAGCTATCTCCCCAGCCCCTTTTTTTGAAGTTCTTGATGTTTTTTATTTATTTTTTTTTCAATTTGATTTACTTTTATTTTAAAGAGTAAAAATAGCAGAAACAAAGATAGGAAAACAGTAACAAGCAAGAGTACATATAGTACAGAATTTCAAAACAAGAAAAATTTAACAGTGGTTGTATTACATATTTTCATCATCAAATCTGTTT
>PVKN010012441.1:0-20747 GCA_004027915.1 Capromys pilorides
TATATCTGTCTGTCTGTCTATCTATCTATCTATCTATCTATCTATCTATCTATCTATCTATCTATGTTATCATTACTATTACATAGGCTGAGCACGTGTTTCACCACTGAGCTATATCCCCAGTATCCCCCCATCATTATTTTTAATGAAAGAAGTAAATATACCACCCACCCAAAAGGAAGAGGGGTAAAGGACTGGGAGAAACCTGGGAAAGAATGAGGATACAACAATAAGCCTGTACATCATGTACTACGCCTTTTCTTTAACCTTGCGAGCACCACATACTATTGCATAAGCTCTGTGACTACTCTCCCCTCATAGAAGCTTACTTTCATTTTTAGCATAAGTGTTCCCCTATGTTCCCACTGGAAATTCATCATCTCTGCAGGATGTTCTGTGTAGGCAGAAAGTGATTATTTTAAAAGATGGAGAACATCAAATCTTGAATAATGAGGCGCTGGAGGAAAGAGAAAGCAGTGTAACCCACTAAAAACAGGTCAGAGCATTTTCCATGCAGAATGTTCATGGCCTGCCCTGCTGCACTCGCAGCTCATGGAGTGCAGCCCTACCAGTAGGGACAGGTAGGCAGGGCAGCGCCTAATTACCCAGCACAGGGCTCTTCTTCATTGGGCCTCTTCATACCTCTTCCCAGGATATAAAAGACCTATACTTTCTTCCTACCCTAATGCACCCAAAGCCTTAGTGTAAGCATTTCCTTGTCATATGTGAGGAGCAGAACGTTCCAGAATCCTCCTGTGCTTCAATGCCAGGTCACGCATTGACTTTACTGCTAAAAAAATCAGAATCCTTAGGTCTCAGCACACTGTTCTCAGAACAGCAAGTTAAGTCAAATCTACAGAAGAATCCAGAAGGACCCAGTGCTCTGGTTCCTCATGATTATCAGCAGGGTAGAAACTTTCATGCCTTCTTGGATACCTTCCTTGTCTGAAGACACCAACTTTGGCTGAAGGGATCAGAATCACATGCTTCTCTTTCATAGGCCAACAACCTGACTTTGCATTTAAATACTGGGTGAGGTTTCCTATTGCCAGTGACAACCACAAAGCACACACACACACCAACACACATATGGTCTTGTTTTGTTGCCCAGGCTAGCCTCCGCCACCTCAGCCTCCTGAGTGCTGGCTAGCACTACATATGGTACCACTATGTATGTCTTGCTTGGGCTCGTTTTGGCTTATTAGGATATTTCAAATGACCTGTCCATTTTTGTCTTCCATTTCCTCGTCTAACACACAAGATAATAGCATCTGCTATCTCCCTCACAACACTGAGAGAAAAAATTAGATAATGTAATTATTTTAGCTTTACCAAGACCCTAAAACTGACCACACTTGATGTATATATGTGTGAGTATGTGTGTGTTGAGGGGGGGGTGGGGTGTAAAATTGTGAGAAGGACTGCTAAACAAATCAAGAAATGGCCCACCTTCTTTGTGTTATTTAAATTTAAAAGTGCTTTAAAAGCTCCCAACTTGAAAGTCAATAATGGAGGAAAAGTCAATAGAACAAGTCTTTATAGAAACAAAGACCAGAAGCCAACAGCATCCATTTCTTAAACTGGCAACAACTTAGTCACAGGAAGTTTTATCCTGCTCAAGTGTAGAGACAAACCCTGTATGCATCCTTTGCCCAGAGTAGTAACAAAAGACAATGAACAGGGAAAGGCAATTGGAGGAGGCTTTTCTGAATCAGCTCAGACAACTGGTGGCTAAAACAGAAAAAAATTTAAGAGGTCACTGAGTCAGAGCAGTTGTTTCAAAAGGTTAAGGGATTAGTGAAGAAGGTACTGACTTACTCCCTCACTACTTCCTTTGCTCCCTTTTCTAGACTAATCCTGACAATTCTATTTTAAGATAATCTTATAGTGTTAAAATTCAATGAAGAATGTAGGCTGGGAGTAGTTGCACATAACTATAATCTCAGCACTCAGGAGGCCGAGGAAGAAACAGCGCCAAGAGTTTCAGGTCGGTCAGGACTACACTGTGAGTTCAAGGCCAGCACAAACTACATAGAAAAACCTATTACAAACCATTTTTTAAAAATTTTAAGAAGGAAGGTGAAAGAAAAATAGGGAGGGATATGTGACAGATGAAAATGGGAGGTTATGGCTAAATCATGTAGGCTCAGTGTACAGCTGCCATCAGGTAGTCTTTTGTGTTAGGATATGGAAACATCTGCTGACTCCTTAATCTGTAGCCAGTGTTTTATTTGTGTTTGACCTCTAATTAGCACAATGGTCTTCCAGAGTAAAATTAATCTCACTTCATAGATGAGGAAAAACTTCAGCACAGAAAGGTTATGTCACAAGTATAAGGTCACACAATGGAAGTGATAGTGCCAGAAACTAAAAAGCCTGTGAGTTTTTAGCAATAAAACATCCCATTCCATCCAAAGGGACAGTGCTGGTGATCATTACAATGCTAAAAAAGAAACAACTGCAAATTACTGAAATGACTGCCTTACTCTGACTCCTATGACTTAATGAGAATGCCAATTAATTCTAATCAAAACAAAATGCTCTTTCCTTCTTCTCCTGTGATTGTCTTTAAGCTGCTGAGGCTGTGGGCCTGTAAGGGGAGAGGTTTGCCCGGTCAGCTGTGGTGGCCACCCGGAGAATTCAAAGGCTTCCTGCACTTCCAAAACACAATGCCAACAGCTGAGGCCTGAAGAGTGTTAGGAACACCTTAGCACTTACGTACTCTCATGTCCCCGCTCATTAATTTCTTCCTGGAGACTCAAAACACTAGTGAGGTTAATGATCCTTCTCCTCGGGGTACAAGCTGCTGTCATTTCCTTTTGGGAAACACTTTCTATCATTTCCACATCAGAGTCTTCCCGATGTCTCTTTCTGCAACGAAGAAAGGAAACCGGCAGATTATTACTCCCTTTTAGCTTTTTATTTTAAATTTTGGTGGCATTTTGGAGATGGCAATGGCTTCTCTGAGCAGGTCGTAGCGTCCACATGGCTAGGGAGATTCTCATGCTGGAGGTCTACTCTCCAGCATGCTGCTTATCTCACACACATCAGGTCCCTGCAGCAGGCCGCACAGCTGTACAAAACCCGATGTGGAGTCAGGTTGAGCCCACAGAGCTGCGGGGCCTTGAGGAAGAGAACAGACCTTCCTCCCCTCCTTCTTCTTCCCTTTACACTTCCACCCATCAGTACCTCAGGTGCAATTCTTCCTTTGAGAAGGGAGAATGAAAAAGCCACAGGAAAAAGATAGTTTTTAGTAGTGACTGACATAAGATAATAAAGTAACAGAATGGGGAGGTGAAAGGAGAAAGTTACCACACATGGACAAAGAAGGCCTCTGACAAGGGTGATCCTTGAGACTCTAGTGACACAAAGCCTGAGCCTTTTTAGGCTAAGGGAACAGCAAGGGCAACCAGAGGGAAAGAAGTTGAGTCTGTTCAGATCAGCCAGTTGAGCCAGGGGGCTGGAAGTCATGAAGAGGAAGGAAAGTGCAAGGCCAGAGGGAAGGTGGTACAAGGGATTTAAACTATCTCTAGCATGGAATAGAAGCCATGGAAAGAGTTTCAGCAGAGAGCGATGTGATCTAACTTCTGCTTTAAAAAAATTTCTTTGAAGCTGAGTATGGTGGTGCATTCCTGTACTTCCAGCATCTAGAGCCTGAGGCACAAGAATCACTGTGAGTTCAAGGGCACTTCAGGCCACATTGTAAGCTCAAGGCCAGCCTGTACTACACAGAAAGGTCCTGTTTATTTATTTACTTTTTAGAAAGGTCCTGTTTTAAAAAAAGAAAAAAATATCTGTCTGTCTGTTCCTCTGTCTGTCTACCTACTTAGCTACCTCTTTCACTATGGTGTGGTAAATATCACTTAATTCCCAAAGGATAAACAAGTGTTTCTTCTGCAAGTTTTTAAGAGCATTCAGCGAGATACAACCTGTACCTGGCATACAATAGTTGCTCAATAAATACCAACAAATGTTAATATTCTCTGGGAAAAGTCCTTAGAACTTGACTTGCCACGATGAGCAAACTGAACATGAGCACAGTGAAGTAACTCATTCAAGTCCAAATGGCCACTCAGTGCAAGGGGCAGTCAGCCCTTAGACAAGACTTCACCCTGAGCTCCATGTTCAGCACAGGGGCACATTAACTACAGCCACCTACAGGACCAGCAGAACCTGCAGAGCAAATAGTGGAAATGCTCAAAACCAAACGAGTGTCTGCTAAGGTCAGGCCTGCTCTTTCTGTTTCATCATTGGCTCAGTTCAAACAGAGTGCCTCCTTTGAAAGGGGTGACAACAGCTTTGGGTAGAACGAAAGAACACTTCATGCTTCTTTTCATAGCCACTTCTGGGATTGAGATTTTCTCAAACGTTTTATTAAAAGGAAAGGATACATCTTCTGCTCTTTTTTTTTTGACGTATTCTAAACTAGTATTTATAACTAACAACATTTGAGATATGTCAGGGCACATCGTGGTGGAAGCTTTCAAGTCATGCTCACAAGCAGACAGTGGGCAGAGCCATACCACTGTACAGTGGAGTTAGAGGACAATTCAAGCAAGAAAAGATGCAAGTGGCTCATGAAAAGCCAGTTAGAAGACAGTTTTACTCAAGAACACAGAACGTAAGCTGCGCTTTCCCCAGAGGGTGTACCTGGGGTTGCCTGGGCTTGAAGTGGGTGCTCTCTTTTCTGCTGTTTCAAAAGCATCCTTGTTAGCATCCCCCTCCATGTTCTGATTCTTGGCAGCCACTTCATCAGGGGCTGGAACTTCAAGCATCTCTTCATCTTGCTGCCCGGCCTTGCAACTAGAACCATCTGTCCCATGCACTGGGTCATCTGCCCAGGGCTGATGGGGCAGGGCCTTGCTCACGGGCTGCAGAAAGGCATCGAGCTTCTGCTCCCGGGAATCTGTACGAACCATCTGGTGAGCGTAGACCTTGTCACCACTTCCAGAACTAGATGAGGAGATCACACCTGCTGTAGGTTTAACTACCTCTCCAGAGGAACCAGCAAGTCCTGGTAGCAAAGTCTGCATCAAAAGACAGTGGCAAGACTCAGAATGTGCAGGACAGAAGTCCAGGTCCCAAAATGGAGTGCTACTGGAGAAAGAACTACATAATCACCATTACAGAATTAGTATGGAAGCAATTAGAACAAAATCTGAGGGGTGGCAAAATAGCTCAGTGGTCTAAAGCACCTGCTTAGACAAGCTTAGGTAACCGTAGGGACCATGGTTCGATCCCTGGCCCCACATGCTGCACCAGCCCCACCCTTAGTGCAGGCTGAGCCAGCCATAAACAAATAAATAATAAATAAAGTTTTGTTAAAAAGAACAAAATTTGAAGTGTAAAATAAAAGTTTTATAAATATAAAATTCATTAAGCAAATTCCTAACCTTAAGAATAGTTTAGAATATAAATGTTAGTATAAAGTTCCCATATTTTTGTGTATTTTTTTGTTATAAGTGCATTTTTTTTCTTTCTGTATTTAGTACAGGGTCTACAAAGTCTTACTATGTAGATCTGACTCATAGTCTCTCAAGCACTGAGATTATAGGCGCACACCACTATGACCAGTATCAGTGCACGCTGGGAGGTTGGGGGGAGGCTGGCAAGGCATGCTGGGGATCAAACCCCAGCCGCTGCACTCTGCCTAAGCAGGTGCTTTAGTCTGCTGAGCTATCTGGCTGGCCCATTGTTTTTCTGTTATGGTAAAATATATATAACACAAATGTTACCCTATTTTAAAGTGAAAGTACAATGGTATTTTATTATTTTCACACTGTTGTGCGTAATTATGTCCAGTATTTCTCCAGAACATTTTCATCCTATTACACCTACAGTAACCTCCAATTTCCTCCTCCTACCAGCCTCAGACAATCATCACTTTACTGCTTCTTTTTAAATACACATGTTCCATCTCTCTCCATTAGAGACATAAAGACACTCATGACTCAAAAGCATAAACCTCAGATCCTAGATTATAGACAGCAATCCCCACTAAAATGAACCAGAGCCCTGGAGAAAAGGCCAACCCAAAGCACATTGGAAATCACATCTTGTCCCATCAGAAATAGGAACAATGAAGAGCAATATAACTGGGCTGAAAGACAGAGGTAGCAATGGAAAAGAGCTTCCAATGGACACAAAGATGACTCAGGCAGCATTTAGAAAGTGACTCAGTCATGCAGGCTCTGTCTTATCTACTGATCACATCACCTGAGGGATTTATAAAAGTGAGTGCTTGCCTCCATGGTTCCCAGCTTTGCTCTACCATGTGCTCCCAGCCATGAAGTTCTGCACTACTGTATGGACACAGAGCCAAGTGACCACACTGAAAACTCTGAAACTGGCAGTCAAAACAGTCCTTTTCTCTTTTTAAGTTGTTTCTCTCTCAAGTATTTTGTCATAGTGACAGAAAGCTAACAGAACAAATTAAGAGGGGATACTAAATGTATTCTCTTCATAGTTCAAACATAAGAGCAGAGACCTAAGGACTGTGGCATGGCAGAGGATGGTTCTGACCCAAGCACTCTGGATCATGGGCCCAGTACTGCTACTGCTGCTGACCGCTCTGCTCTAAGCATGGGGTCTTATCACTTACTCCCCCACCTGCATCAGCCCCACTTCTCATATCCATACCAGCAGCCTCATCCAGTGATTTTGTCTCCCTCACCACTCAAGATAAAAGACAGTCATTTTTTCATTTTGTTTCTTCCTTGTTTTTGTTACTTTTACCTAATTCTATTAATTTCCTTTTACTTCTTAATGCAGCCCAGTTACCTCACCTTCTCACCTTCTGCTATTTAATTTTTCTCATTTTACTTCTTCATTCTCACATTCCATACTCCCTTTATCCCTACTAGTATAACCATTAAGGTTTATTAATCTTTAGTTAGCTTTGTTATTGCTGCTGAAATCTATTGCTAATGGAGATGTAGTTGTTGTGCTTTGGTCATGTTTACTGTGTATCAACATTTGGTGGATTTTGTTTATTTTTTATTTATTTTTATGAATTTAGGACAGAGTGTACAAGGTCTCACTACATAGATCGGACTCTGTAGTGATCCTCCCGTGTTCAGCCTCCCAAGCACTGGGATTACAGGCGCCCACCACCACACCCAGTCTCCATCCAGGTTTAGCAAGCCCCAGGAGCAGGGCCAGCACAGCAAGCCCAGGGATCAAACCTCCAGCCCCTATGTCTAACTAAAGAAGGCACTTCAGTCCACTGAGCTATCTGGCTAGCCCTAGATTTTCCATTTTAAAGAGAATTAAAAAAAACAATAAAATTGATACAAAACTTCAAAGCAAGATGACAGGAAATTAACAATTGTTACATTACATATTGCTATCTTCAAAGTAGTCGCTCAGATTACCAGATACAGGCAAGCAAAACTGATCAAACATAAGCACCGTTATTTTCAATGAGCAATAGAAATTAGTAGTACAATTATCTTAGCGATCGTATGTGTATATTTGTGTGTGTGTGTATATATTTTACCTTCCTTTTTTTTTTTTAAAGATTTATTTATGTATTTGGTATAGGGTCTTGCTATACAGCTCAGACTGAGTGATCCTGTCTCAGCCTTCCCAGCCCTGGGATTACAGGCATGTGCCACCACCCCTAGTTTCAGCAGCCAGCTCAGCACAGGGCTAGCACAGCATGTGGTACTGGAGATCAAACCTGGGACCTTGTGTTTGCCAAGCAGGCACTTAGATCACCCAGCTATCTCCCTGGCAGTTCTTTCTTTCTTTTCTTCTTTCACCTAACCCAGTTGTTCTTTCCTTTTGAACAATTTTTTTCCCTTTTAAAATATCTATTGTACCTTTTGGATCTTACTATTTCAGTTTCTTATACTGTTCCCCCATGCAGGTATGATTTATTTCACTTATGGTCTTTAGTTACATTCATTTACCTATAAAAGCTTTGAGTTTATCTTTTTTGTAGCTAATATTCCATGTATAAAAATACTGTATTTTTTTTTTAATCCATTCTTTAGTTGATGGGCATTTGAGTTATTTCCAAGATTTATATATGACAAAATTACATTCGATAGCTTTCTGGGGCCTGGACCCTACACTCTTCCCTATGAGTGGAAATCAGCCCCAGAGTATGGATGTCAACATGCACACTGGAAGCAGCCTCCTCCTTAAATATGTAATGGAAATGAAGATATCACAGATGCCACCTATTCTGTCTTCAGATAGCTTATTGCCCTAGAAGGACAGCCCAAGGTCTCAGATGGACGCATTGAAGACAACTCAGACCAAGGACAGTAATACTTTCACAGTTAGGCTCAAAGAAATAAATGTTGCTGAAAGACAACTATCAAAATACTATTTATGATGAAAGTTCTAAGGCAAAGAGCAATAATCTGGGCTCACACATCACAAGGCACACAAAGCAACAAAGCAACCCTAGCCACTGGAGAAGTGTCCTACCTGAGTGAAGTACATCCTGGAGGAGTTAGCGCCCAGGAGCTTGCTGTCAATATGCTGCTGCACCCGCTCCAAGATGCTTTCCTCGTGGAGAAAGTGAACTTCATGTTTTGTGGGGTGCACATTGACATCCACATTCTGGGGGCTGATTTCTAAACTGGCAGAAAAAAATAAGAGCTAGTGAGCAGAACTCCCTCAGATTGTGGAGGGTGGGGGGGAGGGTCACATTCAGCACATCCTGTGGCCTGGATAACATGAGGAGGCCAAACGAGAGTGGTCAAAACTTCATAGGCACATCTTAACTGCTTTGGCTGTCACTTAAGAACTATAGTTTTGGTGAGTTACACCATCTTTCTTTGCTTATTTCTTCTTGTTTTTCTTGAGACAGGGTTTTGCTATGCAATTCAGGTTGGCATTGAGCTCAATTTGTAGCCCTGGTTATTTCTTTGTTTTTAAGGTGAGTATAACAGCATTAGCTATCTCATAGGCTTCTGGTGGTTATTAAATTTATGAAAAGTCATTTGTATGTACCTTACACGTTTATGGTAGTTATTAGCATTCTCGAATTAGTGAAATTTGAGAATTTATGTGTCTGTGACCTCAGGCACATAACCTAGCTTTCTTGGATGCGTTCTCATCTGTAAAAGCAAGGTAACTACTCATCTTTCCCTTATTTACTTTTCGATATTATGAGGATCAAAGTAAGAATAGATGAAGTCCTCCCAAATCCATCTTCAATGCTTATTCTGATGATGGAGCTTTGTATGGCAAGATTTTATCAGTACAATGTGACAGAAGAACACTGGAGGCAGAAGTGGGATTTGTGCCAGGTGTGGTCCCTCGGTGGGCAGTTCTCCCAGCAAGCCCTCAGCATGGTAGCGGGGGAGAAGCATATTGACTTCTCCTCCGTGCAACCACATCCTCCTCAATAAAGTTCATGTCAGCCCAGGAGGGGCAGAGGGAGGACGCAAGGGGACGTTATCTCGGCACAAGGGTAATGGCTGCTCCTTACACTTGCACGCCTTGCCACTTCACCACTTACTATGCAATCTCCTTTTACTCTAACCCCATTTGTAGTTCTCTTTTCTCTTATTACTTTTCTTTCCAATTATGTGATTTCTATCCTCTATTTAGGCCCTAATAATATAGAGATGAAACAAAGTAATAACTTGTAAAGGAGTACACATGGGAGTTAACAAATCTACACTTAAACTAAAAACTACTTTTAACTATATTTTACCCCTCCTCTGCACATGCAAGTTTATGACTGCTAAATTATTTAAGTGAACCACTGGGCCATCAAAAATAGCTAGGCTACACGAAAAATCTCCGCAAAGCGAGACTCATGAGTGAAAAGGAAACCTGTAGCTGTTTTGTCCTCTCAGCTTGACCCAGGACTGCTTAGCGCTTCACAAACACAAGCTGCTCTTCCCTTCCTGAAGGGGTTACTCACCTTCCCGTCATCAACATAACAAGCGTTTTCTTTGAGGGTCTGCTAAGTGGTGAATAAACGACAAAAAACTGCTTTTTACCTGTGAGAAGGGATAAAACATCCCTTTGCCAATAATATATGAGATTCACTAATTTTGGTGTTCAGCTACTAACAAGCCCTTCTCTTTTACAGAGGAGATTATAACAGAATTTCTGTTAAGAAATTGCTGGATAATGAGTTTGATGCTACATTACCTGAGATATAGGAATGGGTGTGTGTTTTTGGGCAAATATGCTGCATACACCGTTTCTATGGCTTTTCTCAATGAAGTCGATTCTACCAGACGATCTAAAAAATAAGAAAGTAACCAGATAAGAACTGTCCTTACAGGATATTCATAGGTAAATATCCTTATGAAGCTGTGAAATCACTGCAGCAGAGTGATATACAGAGCAGGGCCTCAGGAACAAAGGTCCCCTATAGGTCCTACCACTCCCCATATCTCACTATGGCCTTGGAAGTTCTCCTCTCATCAAGTAATAGAAAAGATGAAAGCATAGTAAAATTCTGCCTCTCCTCTTCCCTTTCCCTTGATCAGGCCACAATACAGTCTCAGATTTTTCATTCTGCAGACATATCAGTTATTTATCACGTGTACCAAGTGCTGGGAGGCTCCCTGTTGGCAAATACTTCCAAACCCAAATGGTTACCACTAGTGCAGAGGTGTGCTTGCTACAGGGTGCAGTAAGAGTGCAGCTAACTCAGAGGCTCAGGGAATTCTAACAGTGGGGTATTTGTGTTAGGCAATAAAGGGGAAGAGTGAATTTTCCAGAATTTCAGGCAATACTAATGGCTGAATGTGTGTTTAACGCCATTTAGCAAAAGACTCAGGTTTGAAGGAAACAGTACGTTTGTAGGAAACAGTAAGATTAAAAGAAAAACATCTATGTTCAGAAAACAGTTCTCCTTTAGCTCTACAGATTTTAGATCACTGGCTAATGATCTGTTGTCTTCTATAACTGCAACAGAGGGTGTACCACATCTTTATATTTTCAACAAGAGTGGCTGATTCTACTGGTGAGGAGACTAGAATTCTTCAGTGCTAACCACTTCCAAAGCCCCTTCAAAAATGTCCTTGCACTTGGTAACACATGTCCTAACCGCATGGGCTTGGAGCTTGTATGGGCCCCTCTGCTGAGAAGTCTGAATGGACACAGGCCAATGGGGCCTTCCTTGTCTATGCAACCTAGATAAGCAAGCATAATGCGTAGACAACTGAGGGGCAGGTATGCATGAGAACCTTGCTCTCTCTATGACTGGAAACTTGACAATGTGGGCAGATAAGCGGGTATTACTGCCAACGCTGTTAGGCGGCCCCAACAGAAACAGCTGCACGACAGTCAGATGGCACTTACACTAATTTTCCTTTGTCTGCTTGGTTGCCAAAATGTGTTGCAAAGTTGTTACTCTTCATAGTTAGGAAAAACATTCTCTGAGCCTTCTATATGACAAGCTTTGCTATGTATATCAGGCTAAGGCCTTTTAATGTAGCAGGATAAAACCATGCTAATGCAAGTGAGTTTACAGACTCTATGAAATGATTGGTCCTCCTTTGCTCTTCCTGTATTATTCTAAACAACTATAAAACATGCATAGACACATATTTATAGTTGGTGAACTGCTAAAAGGAAGGGGGAATATACTATTTCTGGTACCAAGCAAATTAAAAGCTACCAAGTTATTATGAAATGCTTTAAACAAGAAAGATAAAGACCTTGTGAGATTTTAAAAAATACTGAAAACAGAAGATAAGGAAAGATGCATCTTCTGCAGGGATAATGGAAAATAAAGCCAAATTCTGTGTAGAATTACTTGTTGTTGCTCTATCAAAAATCCTGCAATACGTGATTAAGTTTTAAAGCAGAATGCAAAATAGTACGCACTTAGAATCACACAGAGTCCATCAGCAGGGAGATATGCACTGGAAGCAAAGGTGAGGAAAAATCTAAACTCACTTAGCTAATTGCCTCCCTGAAGCTGCTCTTTATGTTACAAATTCATTTTCTACAGCGAAAAATCTCAGCAGGTGTGGTGGCGCAGGCCTACAACCCCAGCATTCTGGGAAGCTGAGACAGAAGGATGGCCAAGTTTGAGCCCAGCCTAGGCAATTTAGTGATTTGCCAAGACCGTGTGTCAAAATAAAAACTATAAAGAAAAAAAAAAAAAGAGTTGGAGATATGGGGAAATACTTCAGTGTAGGCTCTCAATTTAGTCTCCAGTACTCTGCAACCCGCCCCCCCCCCCACCTCAAAGGAAGGAAAGAAAGAAAAATTGTAAGGGTCTTAGCATTCAATTTTTTTTACCTAAATGACAATAACTTTATGCAAGATACCTCTTTCTGTTTTGCAGGGCTGTGTCAAATGGTAGCCCTTAATCCCTTAATCTACAGGCAGAGAAAAGCTCTGCCTAGAAGTGCTTCTGAGATCTCTATTCTAGCAGGTGAGAAAAGTGCAATGGCCTGCAGAACAAAAACCAGAAATTTTTCCTCATCAAACTACACTTTGACATGAAATTCCAAGGTTCTATAAAATTCTCTGCGCATATACGCTCACTTTAGTTCTTTTTCACTTACGGTTGATGAAGAGTAAGAAAATGCACTTCTTCACTGAGTAGTTTGCATTAGATATGTAGCCATTCATTTTAAAAGCCAGGGTTTTATCCTCACACCCAACTTCTATCAATTCTCTAGTTAAAAAAGAGAAAATTGTGAGACTTTTTTGAGACTTTTTGAGAATAGCAGAAAACTCAAACAGTATAAAAGAACCAGGAAACACAGGGCTCCTTCCCATAAACCTTGTCTAATAAAGACCTCAGAGATTGGTTCATTGAGTTCCTCTGGACCTGTCCATCTGCCTATGTATCCCACTGTCCACTGTCCACCTACCACCACACACCCATCCACTTACCCACCAGTCAGTAGCTTCAAGTGTGTATACTCTGCACCAGACACTACTATCACTGCTGGAATTTGATGAGCCTAAGCTCTAGGACTATATCTTGCTCAAAGCTTTATGCATCTTAGTAACCAAATCCCATATGTGATTCCAAGAGAAAACACCTTTGCTGAATTCCTTCCTGTAATGAATAGCACCAAAAGGGGGTTGCCCAGAATGTTTATTAGGGAGAGAAGGTCAAGGTGAAAAACTGGTTTTAAGACACACTGCACTGATTTCTAACCGAAGACCTTTCTAAGGTCCTGCTGCCTGCAGAGCTCTACTTGTAACCTACTGACAGCTAATTAGTTCCTATTTATCCTTCACATCTCAAGAATTATTTCTTCAAATAATAGTCTTCTCTAGCTATCCCTCTCCCTTACTCTAGAGCAATGATGATGAACCTTTTAAACTTTGCAGTGATGCAAACAGCCCACTGGAGCACATGAACCACAGATTCACCACCACTGCATCAGCGATTCTCTCATTATGCTCAGCAGTCTTCCTTGCAAGCAGTAAGCACAATCTGCTAATGAACGGCCAATCATCTCACATGTCTTTTCAACTAGAGAATCCTCTGAAGACAATTTCTGTTTTACTTACCATGTTACCTATGCGCAGAACCTAGTGAACAGTTATATTCGCTAAGGGCTTGCTGGACAGATGGTGACAGGTTTAACTTAGTACTGTGAACTCTGAGTGCCTAGGCAGAAGTATAGCTTGCCATGTTCCACACACACAGTGAACCAGTAAACCCTTAAAATATCTCAAGAGGTCAGTGTTCTGGAAACCTGCTTTAGCAAAGGCTGCATTTGAGGATGCCTAGTCTCTAACAATCTGGGAATTTTCCAGTTTTGAATCTTAAAAATTTAGTCAAGGTCTTAAATTTTACACTGCAGAATACAGTTCTCCCTTCACTCTGGAAACACAACTTTAAAACATTTATTTATACGTAATGAGAGAAAGTAATGAAAAGTAAATTTGTTGTTCCCTAGTTGAGAATTTAACTTGGCTCAATAATGCATAATTTGTTTGTCAAAGCAGAAAGCTACCATGATGACAGCTGCTTTTCAAGATTTTTGTGGAACGTGAAGTCAGGGCCTGTCTCATTCTCTACTGACCTCATCTACTGGCATACCGAAGAGTCTCAGTGTTCTTCTCTTCAGATTATCACAGTTGCTTTGGGCTTTGTAAAGTCCCGATGTGCAGCTGGTAATCTCTGATGGAAATGTGTGTTTATATGCAAATGGGAGCACCAAGAGGAATGTCTACACTAAGAAGTTTCTGAACTAGGCTTTCCATGATAATGAAGACTTGGTGAAATGCACACATCTAGTCTTTGAGGACCTAATCTCTGACTTTTAGTACAAAGGTTGGAATATGAGAGGCAATTAGGAAAATGGAATGATAAATAAAATCCTAAAATGATGACAATGAAAATAAGAGAAAAAGTGAAAGTTTTAGGAGAGCACAGAATTTTATATAATAAATACTTTGACGACAAACAGAGTGAACATGCTTATTTATAACCACAGCATCTAAGACAACATGTACCCAGGAAGTGTTGATTACAAGAAATAAAACCTCCATTAAAAAATTGAAGCATGAAAATAAGTCTGCATATTTAATTAAAGCTAACTCTTACAGCAGGTGTTATCCTGACAGATTCCAAAATAATGTAGTTAGATGTTAATCAAACTAATGAATGCAATGTATTTTTTGATATGTAAGTTATCAACATACCTACTAACAGCATTTCCAAAGATGGAGCGAATATTGTCCACAACTGTGGCATTGGTGAGTGTTCTGATGTCAGCAACTGTCTCACCTTGCTGATAAAGGAAGATACAGTGACTATCTGCTACACAGTTTTGAGTTAAATTATTAAAAATCTCGTTTCTTTTCCTAACGCAAAACCATCCCTTAAAAGCCAAGAACTTACTTTCTTTACTGAGAAACTAATGCCTGAATTGTGTATTGAATACCTAGAAAACAAAACAAAATGAAACATAAGCAAAAACTACCAAAATGACAGATGTCAGAGCTCTCTTTTAGTTAAGTAAATTGGCAGAGCTAGGCAATTTAAAGAGTTATATAGAAACAAAAATATCTTAGTATACCCGATCTTATCCTCAGAAAAATAAGCTAGCAGAGACTTCACGGAGATAGCAATGCTAAATGTGTGTGACTGAATCAAACAGACATCTCTGTTTCTGTTTTTAGCAGGTTACTGCTGACTGGACTCAAAACACCTCCATACAACCTCTTCTCAAGTTTTATTTCCAGTGTTCCAAAAAGGCTGTGTTGCCTTGAGGACATCTTGAAAAGCCTACAGTAACAAACTTGCACATTTTTACTTTCTTTCACAGACATCAACGCCAGTTTCTTCCTTGCTTTTAATGCTGTTCCAACATCTTACAGGCTTTTCTTGGTTGACTGTTACCCACCACCATTCACTCACGGTCCTCAATAACTGAAAGATTAAGTCCAGCAAATGCATTTTTGAAGTAACAATATTTTATTTCCCATACCTAAAACCCAAACAGTCCGCTAGGACTCCTCTACAATGGATAATCAAAATATGCAGTAAATGTTTAAATTTTTTTAAAAAATCAGAGTAAAAGACAATTGCCATGGATGAAGGGCAATGTGCCTTGCACTATAATACATTTTTTAAAAAATCTAAACAGTCACTGTATTTTGTAATCACACCTCAATTTTAGGAGCTTACACTGGTTTACACATTTCCATGGAAAAACAAACTTGATTTGTAAGTCTGTGTCATTTTATTATGGGTGAATGTATGATTCATTTCAGATTTTTAAAACAATACTGAAAAACAATTAACACATCTATATTATATCTCAAGGACACATGGGTTCAGAAAGCCCATGCTGGAGTCATGTGCAGCAACAAATGAAGTCTCCCATTGGAATAACATTGTTTTCACCTGCCTTGAACCTCCCCTCTTCTAGGAGTTTGAAGCTTCCTTCAGGAAACCACCTCAGTCCCATTCCACCTGATAAATGCTAGACAGAATTGCCAATCAAGAAGTCTTCAGTTCTTAGGGAAAGGCACAGGATTATACGACCTGAACTACGCCAATCAGATGCACTCCTGGAACCATTCAAAAGCAGGGTTGGGCAAAGAATCAAAAGTACTGGAGCTGGGTTACAGCGTTAAATCTTTGAAAATGCCCTGGCTCTTATCCTCCCCCAGGAGCAGCTGTTCACATCTCTTTCTACTTGGAAACTCCTGGCCTTGTAGTAAGTTTATTTCTGACTCCAGAAGATAAGTTCATTTTGTTTTGGTTGCACCAAAGAACCCTCAATGACACAGAGGCCAACCTGGGAAAATGAAGAAAAGCTTAGAAGCTATGAATAAACCCCAACAAGAACAATACATAGGCTAGTTCTGTTGCTTGCCATTTAGTTCAGCAACTGTCCTTAATTTACAAGCACCAGCACACATTCCTTCGATGACTAACTGCAGAAACCCACTCTCAGATTTTGAACTGTACCTGCCAACAACTTCCAAAATTTTCCCATACTCTTCGCTTGGATTTTTTAAAGCTTTCCTTCTTGTGGTTATGTTATAAAAAAGGTCTTCCACCTGAACAAAAGATTAATTTTCTTGTAAATTCTCAGAGCTACGTGAAAAGAAAGTCTAAAGTTGTCCACTAAAAGCTGGGACATAAGAAAATGATTTAAAGACATTTTACTAACAGCACAATTCTAAGCACTGACTAGGGAAAAGGTTAGGGCAACACTGCAAAAGGAATTAAAGGGTAGGTTTCCCGCCTCCCACGATTCATTAACTTCTCAGATATTTACCAGAGTTTATCTCTATGTCCGGCCCATTGCTTTGGTCTGAAAATATGAAGACAAATTCTACTGTAGCATTGTTTTTACAGGAATACCAAAGTGAGTCCTTAACAGGGCCTGTGGTGCAGTGCAGGTGTGTCACTACACAAGAGGGAGTCCTTCTAGACTAAAACCCAACAGTAGCTGCAGAAAGCTGCTTGGGCAGTAATTTGCAGACCTGTGTCAGTGTAGGGCAAGGCTCAAAGCTTGCTATGAAGGTTGTGTATGCAAATAAGGGCCTAGACCCCACCCTTCCAGATCCTAGCCACTCTAGGAAGACCCGTTCCATTTGAAAAGTAATATCTGAAATGTGGAAGAAGGGGAGGAGCACCACACCTCCTGCAAAGACATACTCTAAATAACTTAGTGAGACATTTGTATGAACTTAAAAACAATTTGTTATCGCATGATATTCAAAGGTATTTTTCAAACTAAAGAAAATCATAAAATTTGGGAGATCATTTGGAGCTCCTTCAAGTGACACTGTGGTCACCTTGATAAGGCTCCCTCTTAACATGCATCGCAAAGCACACATCCATTTCTTCCTCCTGCGTGCTTCATCATATGCAGGAATTAGAAGGGAAAGACTGGCCTTCAATGTGTCCTCCAGCTTGGGTTAGGGGTGGAGAGGCAGGAGGCATCACATGACAGCAGGATACACAGGGATTGAAATGCTACAGAAATAAGGCAGCATACTGGACTTCTTACCAACTAATGAAACTATTAAATGAACTACAAATACATTCTGTGGCAGGTATTCTGTGTGTGGCTTGATAAGAGGAGAAAATTCAGGGTCAGTACTATTATGTGACTTGCCTCCAGATGTGCAACCACTGACTGTCAAGCAGACTCCAGCCCACGTCATAAGGCTGTCCTCAGCACGGATTTCTGCCTTCCTGATAAACAATCTCCCAGGTCTTACAAAAGGGATCACTATCATGCTATAAAACCTTAGAGAATTATCCTTTGGGCTTCTATTAGTTAATAAGAATTCATTTTATTGTCTCAAAAGCTCATAGCTAATTTTATTTCTTGTGTCAATATCTATACAAAGCTCTTTTCCACCAATTACATCCCTGTGTACCGTTCTTACCGTGATTTGGGTCCCCTGATTGCCTGCACATGGCTTAGGAGGTGCTTTCAGCTTTCCATCTGAGTAGCTTGCTCTAATTAGAAAATAGACGAGGTTGTTAACATCTCATAGAAAGAGATATGTATTAAAAGGTAAACAAAGAATATTATACTAATAAGATTAAACATACCCACACTATATATTATCTTATATTGTCTTAATTACCATTTATTTTCTATTTACGTATCTTTTTAATTGATTTTTTTTCAGAACCAGGGGTTAAACTCAGGACCTTGTGCTTGCCACGCAAGCACTTATTCTACTGCGCTATCTCCCCAGCCCTTTAACTGAATTTTTAAAAAAAATTTGTTCTAGCAAATCTTGTTTTTTAGTTGCTAAGTTCTGAACTACTGCACAATAGTAGTGTAAATGCCTAAGATAACAGGGAAATACTCTGTAATTATGTGATCATTCATTGAGAAGCTACCAGGTACTAGGCCTTCAAGGCCCTGGTAATAAAAAAAACAAAGGTCCTAGACTCTCAAGGTGACAGATTTTTGCCACAATAATGGAATAATGTACTAAAAGGTCCTAGACTCTCAAGGTGACAGACTTTTGCCACAATAATGGAATAATGTACTAAATGATCTAGAGAAGGAATCATTTGGCCTCGGGTAGGAAAGAAGACAGGTAAAAATACTGGAGAAGAGAGAATAATTCATTTAAGCTTTAAGGAGCTATAGTTTCAGCCGGGGATAGTGGGAAAGATTATCTAAGAAGGGGAAACCACATAACCACAAAAGCTTTCAAATATTTGGCAGCTGGGAATGTGTGAAGAGAAGAGGCGGGAGGGAAGAATGAGGGCAAAGGTTCCCAACAAGAAGACTGAATTTCAGCCTGTCTTCAAGAAATAGACCTCATATGACATTAATTCACAGCTAGCTCCCTCATGAGATGACTGTAGTATCAGTCCACCCACATTCCAGGGCTTCCCTAGCACTAGTGCTGCATGCTTTAAAATGCTCCCCGCTTCCATTACTTTACACATTTGCTGACAAAAACTAGGAAACAGGCATAAATAGCTGATTTACAAAAAACCTGTATGTTCAAAAATTTGCAGGGGGACTGGGGCAGGAGAGAGTATTCCTGTCTTCAGCTAGTAAATAACCACTACTTATAAGAATAGAAGTGTAATGTTGATTTCTTGAATCTGATTTTTGTTCTGTTCCAAGGCCATTCATCGGTCTCTGAAAATAGTGTCAGCACCAGAGCCAGCCAGCAGCCACTCATGGGAGATAAAGCAGCCCAAATATAAACTTGGCAGCTAGCAGCTGAGGAGCCAATACAGGAACTAGCAGCCTGCAGTGCTCTCACCACAGCCCAAAAAGCAGCCCAAAATGATACACTCCTGAAAGGCAGAGGGGCCGAAGGGATACCGTTGGCTACCATTTATTTATAATTCCTACATGTAACAGACACCTTGCTGAAACTTGTAATGTTTTATCTTTTAAGTATCCCCCAAATAAGAATATCATCTAATAATTATCCCTGTGATTGTCAACTTATCCACAGGGAGGAAAAAAATTATCTAAGTCCCAAACAAAAGAAAGTCCCACTCCAGGAAGATGGCGGAGTGGTAACAGCAGAGAAACAGCCTCTCCAGGATTTAGTGTCCAGATGTTGAAATATAGCAACGTAAGGAAGAGAAAGAGTGAAGTGGGTCCTTAGGACTCAGCAAGGATCTAGGGTGAGAAATGAAGCCCACTGGGGGGAGTGAAGAAAGACACCTCAACACAGAAGGTGATAGGGGCAAATGGTGCTTTCCCCGAGGCCTGGCTCACTGCACAGCGGGGTGACTTGAACCTATACGAGCAACCCCACCAGCCTCCAGGGAGTAACACACCAGTGGAACAGAGCACTGGATTCAGCAAACTGCAGAAGCCGGTTATTCAGATTCACACATCCCCCAGGGGAGGGTGACAGCTGGTTGCCACCTTGGAGAAGGCCCAACTGAGGACAGAACTCAGAGCAGCTGTAGGCTGGCTCCACCTAGCACCTCTCAATGTCAGAGAGAGGCACAGCCAAGCTCAAGCTGGCAGGAGGCACAGTGTTGCAGACCCAACAAACTGGGTTCTACGTTCACAGCCAGAAATAAGTCAGAACTTTGTTGGAACTAAAGATGGAGGCTTGCTGGGATTATCCACTACCTTGCCATAAATTTATAGCTGGCTTGCTGGGATTAATTACCACAGATCTGTGATGTCTGCCTACTCTGTCTACCAATTACAGCGGAGACTTTCTCTGAAGTAGACATCTTTTGCTTTTGATTTTTTGCTTCTGTTTTACGAGTATGAACACTGTTTATAGCTGCTTTGTTGTGGTTCTTTTTGTATTTCTCTTCCCCCTACAATGAGGACTATAACTCCACGAATCCAAACAGAATGAATTTACCAGGCAAAGCAGGTAACTAAACACGGGGGAAGAGGGGAAAAGGGAGCCAACAACAGGAAAACAACATGACAAGGCTAAATGAATACATATCAATTACAACCATCAATGTAAATGGTCTTAATTCACCAATCAAAACAGACTGGCAGAATGGATGAAAAAACAAGATCCACTGATATGCTGTACACAAGAAACACATTTAATCTAAAAACATACTGACGAGCCAGGCATGGTGGCGCACGCCTATAACCCCTGCACTTGGAAGGCTGAGGCAGGAGGATCTGTGGGAGTTCGAGACCTGAACTGCATAGCGAGACTCTGTCTCAAAAAGACGAAAAAAAACCCCAACATACTGACAGGCTGATGAAAGTCAAAGGATGAAAAACAATATTTCATGTGATAGGAACCCAGAAAAAAGCAGGAGTAGCTCTCTTATTTGCAGACAAAGTGGATTTCAAGCCAAGACTGATTTAAGAGAGACAAAGAAGTTGAGTACATTCTTA
>PVKN010012442.1:0-20743 GCA_004027915.1 Capromys pilorides
CCACCTGTAGACTTTGGCATCTTCACGTGATGACACAAAGAAGTGTCATCCTGTCCTGCCAAGTGACTATTTTCACTTTTAAGGACTCAATTTATAAAACTCCAATTCTTTTTGGTTTTCTGAACCCAAGGTAGGAGTCTGTCTCATCTTGATGTTTTCTCTATATTGGTGAAAATCCTAATCTTCTACATTTTTTATATACTTTTTTCTCATTGCACACCTGTATAAGAAAGTCTTTATGATTTCAATATCAGTCTAATGAGCCTCATTTTCCCCCAGATGCAAGACATTATCTCCAATATCAGCTTCATCATTGAAGTGACAATTTGGTGGCTTTTGTCTCTTAATTTTCTTGCTTTAGTTTGAACTGAGTTAAAATTTGCACAAGAAAGAGAAGTGCTGTTGCTGGTTTCTCTTCTGAATTCTTCACACCAACTCTAATTTATAAAACAATAGAGGATACACAGTCCAGGGCCAGCGTTCTCATGAGGCTGTTGTATCTTCAGCATCACCAGGTTGAAAACCACCAGTTTCCCAGGATTCCACTTATATGTCACTCATCCAGGAAAGACAAAAGCAAGAGCAAAACCAGATAAACTCAACAGAGAATAGTTTTCAACATATTTAAGCCACTGAAATTCTGGGACTATAAATAAATCAGAAGTTACAATTCAATCTTAATCAATGAGCTCCTTAAATCAGTTACTATTCAGTGAAAGTTAAAGCTGATAAAAGTATAAGGATTCCACAGAACTTGTAGAAAGCCAAGTAAGTAGTTGTACAAAATTTGTTTTATTATATTCACACTTGTTTTTAAAATGTTATTAGGAAAACAACAAAAATGTGGGAAGAAAATGCAATTTTCCAACAGATACAGTGCTATGCTGCTTCACTAAAGATCGTTAGCATGAACCTTAGCAACTGCAAAGTTACATCTGAAATTAATTAGCATTTATAAGTGGTAGATTTGCCCATCTTAGGAAGACTTCTGTTATTAATATACAGAAAGATAGTAGGAAAATCACATTTCACTTTAAATACCTAATTAACCAATCCAACCGCCTTTAAGCTACTAAATACACACAGTACTAAATTTTCAGAAGTCTCAGAGATGCTAAATTTCTTTATAAGTGAATATTTTTTTGTGGATCTTCCTGCCACTTTGAAGATTTATAAACCTATGTACTTTGTGAAGCTTATGACCCCAAAAATTTGAAACCCCAGAAGTTTGATGTCTTTTCATTTCAAATTGAGATTCCTAGGGTTTTCTGTCCAGTTTCACTTGCAGAGCTTAATACACAATAGTATAACTCAGTGAGTGACATTGAGCACTTTTGAGGAAAAGCACCCTCCCAGAAAACTGTGTGACAGAGAGAGGAGGAAAAGAAAGCACAGTGTGGGTACTGCATAAAATATGAGGAAGCACTGCTATGAACTTTAAAAAATTGAAGGACAGAACAGAACTTGTGCTGTAACATCGTATAACTCATTGGTTTCCCAAATTTTCTGTTCAAGGAGATAAAGGGACCACAAAGAAAAAAGACTGAAGGTATATAGTGTGCCCAAGGAGAGTCACCTAGAGAGAAAACATTCTCTCGGGCTCTCACAGAGAGCAAACTGGTCAAGCAATGGCTGTGACTCATCCAGACGGCTGACACCTACAATAGTTCTACAAAGCACTGTACATGGTTTCAAAGTAAATCCTGAGGGGATTTGACTGACATTGAGCGATGCAAAAACTACACGTTTTGTTATACAGGTCTGTCTTTAACTTGCCCTTAACTACCCAGCAGAAAAGTTTAAACATGACACATAAAATGTAAAGATAGTTTAGTATGCTGAGTTATAAACAGCTCTAATCAACAGCTTTCAACATTGCCAGTTTTGCCAGTAACCCACTGCAATTATGGAACATTTGACTATGTATACAACTACCTTCTCTCAGATCAAAGGGAAGAAATCTATTGCACTAATAACCATTAGAAAATGTATCATGTCTGTGCTCCGTATAACTACAATGAGGGAAACAATATACATTGTATCAATTATTGGGAATATACTACTAAGCTGTTTTGAAACTGTCATATTGCAATTTCTTGTTAAAAGTAATAAAAATTAAGAATTGAAATAAAAATAAAAATAGATGCTTCCTTCTGCCGCTGAGATTCCCCTCCACATAGGCAAGATGATGAACACAGGATCACAGCACTACTGGATGCAAGAATGTTTGGGGGCAGCCCCTGTGGCTCTTGTCCCAGGAGTGAAGATAGCTAAGCAGGAAAGATTTTGTTAAAATAGGAAAATTATCATAAGAAGGTAACTGAGCCAGACTTCCCTAGCCAGGCATTAGATACCTGTCTTAGTTAATTTTCTCTCATTGCTGAGACAAAATACCAAGCATCCAAAGTTAAGGGAGGGAAGGTTGATTTAGCTCACTGGTTTTTTTGTGGAGATTTCAGTCCACAATTGGCTGGCTCTGAGACAGGGTGGCTCAGCACAGGGGAACAGTACTGCAGGGCAGAAAGAAGCAAAGCAATAGCAGAGAGACAGACAGAGAGAGACAGCAACAGAAAAAGAGAGGGGGGAGAGACAGAACTCTTTGTGTCACTTCCTTTTATAATGTGCAGGAGACTTTCCCTCAAGTGACTGTAGCACTCGCAAGCTTAAACTCAGTGGACCATGAATTAAACATAAACTCTAAAAGCTCAGCTCCATGAATGCATGAGACTTTAGGGGGATCTCTAGACCCAAATCATAGCAATGCTAGAGGCAGCTAAACCCCAGAATAGCAGCAGTTCTAGCCATAGAAAAGGTGCAGGCTAAGTCAACAACGGAGTGAGGACTTTTCCCCTCGGCACTAAGAACACCAAGTAACGTGCCGTTGTTGAGGGCAGAGGCCCATCGTTCCATGGACTTTCTTCCCTAGTGGTGGCTGCTGCAGTAACTCATGTTCTGCTCTTCACATAGTAGGCAATGCTTTGTGATGCCTCCTAGGGGATTTGACTCAGAAGTAAGTTTTAAACTGGAAAGTGATTAAATTAGGTGGATACCCACTTAAAGAATAATTTGCTGGTCTAATGGTTCCCAGCACTGGTAAACTGAATGCTAATAGAGCAACAGGCTCAGCGTACATTGTTTTAGGTATTATTCATCATTGTGATAATGAAAAGCTCCCCACTGCACAGAAGATGAAATATCTAAGCATCAGTTAGGGGTCCTTGGGTTCACTGGAGGAAGAGTCAACAAAGAACCTGAACCAATGGCTGCCAGTAGAAGGAGGTGAAGGAGCCTGGGGAGGGCCCATCTGTACGCTGCAGAGCCGAGGACTCAGTTGAAATGTGAAGGCCTGGAGCTTACTGCAGAGTCCAGGCCCAGAAGACAGAGTCTTGGGTAGAAGGCTGAAGAGGCTGCCCCAGAGAGCTTGCACGGCACACCCAGAGCTGTACTGCTCTGCTAGGCAGGTCTTACTCAAGTCTAGCTGATAAGCAGCATTTCCTGTCCCAGTTTCTTAAAGATCTTATGCTTTGCAGGTAGAAAAGCATGGACATGGGTTCATCTTCTGCTGCTAAGCTGTGTGGATGAGTATGTGACCATATCGATTTCCACCAAAGTCCTTTGAATAACTGGATATCTGATTGGTCTGGAAATCTTTTATTAGACTTCTTGAAATTTCTAACTGTGTGTATGTCCCTCAACCACATTTGGATTCAATTTCTACCTTCTACCGAAGTTTCAGCCTTTGGTCTGTATTTAAAGCCTGGAGAGTTAATAAAATTGTCAAAGTTGAAGATGTTTAAACAGATAGCTAGCTTGATTTTTTCACTGACTTCCTAATACTTAAAAAAAAATCCTACCACCTAAGTGTTAGCACCCTCCCATTTTTATCAATTTTAAAGGAAAAGCTCTCATGACAATGGTGATACTAATGACAACAGATTATACATGTTGAGACTTTGCTGTGCGTTAGGAGTTGTTTTAAGTGTTTATAAGTCATTACTTCATTTAATCTCCCTAACAGCTCTAAAATTAAGATGCTAGTATTATTATTATCCTTATTCTGTAAGAGAGAAAATTAAGGAAAGTGCCCTAAGACAGAGAGCAATTTTAAAATGATTCCTTAACTATGAATGTTTTGCTACTGTGTTTTAGAATCAGTATAGCTACAGGAGTACAAAACAAACCTCCTAATCACACAAAAGGGCTGTACCAACCACTGTTCTTCTCCTGTGAGTTTCTTTGATTGCGGATGGTACTTCAGTGTCCTGAAGCAGGGTATCCCTGTGCTAGTCACTCCTTTCCCATTCCACCCTGCTCAGAGTTGCCAAGGGGGCTTCTTTAGAACACAGGTGTAAGCAGGCTACCTCGCATAGGTCCTTTTCTTTTCTTTCTTTCTTTTTTTTTTTTTTTTTTTTTTTTTTTTTTTTTTTTTTTTTTTTTTTTTTTTTTTTTTTTTTTTTTTTTTTTTTTTTTTTTTTTTTTTTTTGGTGTGACCGGGATTTGAACTTATGACCTAGCACTTGGAGGCACTTGTACCATGGAGCTAACTCCCTAGTCCCCATGTAGGTCATTTTCTGTTGCTCTAACAGAGTGTATGAGAATGAGCGATTTTCAAAGAAAGAAAAGGCTTTGTTGGATATAGCTCTGGAGAATCAAAAGTCGACAACATAGTGCTGGCTCCTTCTTTGCTGCCTCTGTAGGCTTCCTTCCTAATCTTCACACAGTGGCAGTGCAGAAGGGGAAATGAGCACATGCAAAAGTGACAGCTCCAGCGACAGCCAACTTCATGCCAGCTGCTCCCCAGGTGTTTCACCCACTCTCTTCAGCCCAAGAACTCACTCAGCTCCTGAGAATCACTTTTGTTCTTTTAAAGCAGCAGTCATCTCTCGTGACCCAAACACTGTCCATTACCTCAACAGCACTGCAGTCACAATTCAATTTTTTTTCATTGTATGTATTTGGTACAGGCTCTCACTACAGTTCAAGATCCTCTTGTTTTCAACCTCCCCAGAGCTGGAATTACAGGTGTGCATCACCATACTCAGACTCAGTCGCTGGCTCAACACACCCTGGAGGCAGGGCCGACATGGCATGCAGAACCAGGGATCAAACCCTGGTCCCTGTGCTTGACAAGGCAGGAGCTTAATCCACTAAACTATTCTGCTGTTCCTCACAATTCAATTTAAATGGAGTGCTTTTTGGGCAAAAATCATGCTCCAACCAATGAGCTGCCCTTAAAGGGTTCTAATGATTCAGCTAAGCTCTCACTCTTCAATCTGAGTTGTGTGAGTCTCTGTAATCTGGCCTCTATCACCTTTTCTGACCTCACCTATTGCTTCCCTTCTTGAATGTTTCACTGCAGGAAAAGGTGAGGAATATTTTGCTTTGCAAATATTCTGAATGTTTGTACCACTTCTCTTCCTGATTCTCAGTTCTAAGTAAATTCTGGGCATCTGCCATCTCTCAATGCTACTGCCTTTTCTGCAGCACTTTCCCATGGTGTTTAATGTTCAGAAACTATATTTCACTGAATATAACATTTAGTACACAGGTTGCTCATCTTGGTTTTGCACCACTTAATCCTGAATCTGGAAACAGGTGGGCCTGGAGTAAGTGTTGGCTTCTTGATAAACAACTAGAAACTGTTAGAAAATGTAAATACAGACACTGTAAATGAGAAAGCACTCTATGAATAATTTAGACTAAGGAAGGAAGATATATATGAGGATTTGCTTTGTGTTTTATGAATATGCTAAGTATGATTGATTTTGGGTCCATTTGCCTCATAAGGTTGTGGATTCCTTGAGAAAGGGACTATGTAGCACTCATACTATATACACAGCAAACAGAAATCTACTTGACTCTGGAAACACCATAATTTTACAATCCTTCTCATCAGTACACACTCATCACCCACTGAACATTGCCCAAATAATCACAGATGCAACTGACCACTACCACGGTCTTTCCAAGAGAAAGATTCACAGTGGATTTTTTGGAGATAGCCATTTGACAAAGTGAGCTATGTGTAACTTTGTTTAAGGTCAGTTGAGTTGTTTTTCTGTTTCTATGGCAGTTGAGTTGCAACCACTTTTAAAGGGCAGATTCTTTTTTGGAGTTCACTTTGTTTTCTGACAAAGTTCCCCCTAAAAGAGGCATTCAATTTCAAATAGACCATGATTTATAAAACCAGCAATACCATAACAAGGTGAAGCTGTCCTGTAAGAGCTCTAAAAGGAAGCTCTGTATTCCACTTAATAACAAAGTCACTAGAAGGGCAACTACTCCACCATGCTTCTGTGTGCAGCTCCTCTCAGAAAACAATAGGCCAAGAGAAAGAAGTCTTAGAAGCCTGCCACCCAGACAGCCCACAGAGATGATAAATGAGCTATCAAGGAGATGAATAAACAGTTAATTCTCCCATCACATCCAATATTCTATTTTGATCAAATAAATGTCATTATAAGAGCTCATCATTTGAAAATCATTGAGTTGGAGAGAACCTAAGAGGTATTATTAATAAGAGTGACTAATATTCAGCATTATCTAGAGGTTTGATAATTTGTATGGATTACTAAGTGCCGTGCTCACAACAATCCTATGAGACAGTTCAATTGGTCTCATTATTGCATATAGAATTACTCATTAATAGAGAAAAAGTCAATAACCCAAAGTCTCACTCCCATAAAATAATGGAAGGATTTTCACCTACACTGTATTGTCCTGGAAACTGTGTTTGCCTTATAATATAGCTAACCCTTTTATCACAGAGATAAAACAACAGTGCAAGCGAAGGCACAATTTATTGAATTTTTAATATCTTTATTTCTCTTTAGAAGTGCCATTCACTTGTTATTTATTTCTCAAAATGTCAACATAAATCTGAAATTGTTTTACTTATTTTAATATTGAAGAGAGGTACAAATTCTAATGACTTATCTAGGTGATGAAAATATTAAGTGGAAGAACCATGATTTAAACTAAATTATGCAGACATCAAGTCTTAATCATTATCAACCATTGGTCTGGAAGAGTGCACAGTTAATCAGTTCAAGACTTCAGGCAAAATCTTAGTTCTAGCAGTAGGGTGACACAAGTGGCTGCAGCATGACCTACCTGGGTTCGACTCCTAGTGCCACCACTCATTTGTTTGGTGACTTAGAAAATTTGCTTAACCCCTCCGAGTTTCAGTTTTCTCAGATGTGAAGTTGAGTAGAATATGCTTTAATGCTACATCATTGTTGAAGTTACACAGAGACCTGGCTCTTGGAAGAAATATTTTAAATGTTAATTCAACAATTCAACATGGTAGGAGAGCAGAGGTGTGGGTTTATATCTGCCTTGCCCATTGCCACTGAAATAAAAGTAAATAGAAAGCACAAACTCTCAAGCACAAGAAAAAAAGGCAATGACAGTGGAAGATCGATTTCAGCAAATTTTTGAAGGAAGGGAAGCCAAACAGAGGGAGTTGAGATCTGAGCCCCTAAAGCATAATAGTGAGTGGCAAGTCTGGAACTTTCTGAACATCAAAACTATTGTTATATGCTGTGGCTTCCATAGCAGTGGTAGTGGTGTGGTAGCAATACAGCCTTTGGAAGCTATGAATGACATTTGGAACTTCAGCATGGATCTAGCTAGCATCTTCCACCTCTCACCTTTGAGGTTGTGTCTATAGAATGTTCTCTGCTCTGGTAGGCAGCTAGGACACTTTGAGAAATGAAAAGGACTTTGAATTCACCCTCAGCATGTCTGGGAAAGACTGAGGTATCACATTAAAATTGTACACTACCAGAACTAGCAAGATAGCTGAGCGGACTAAAGCACCTGCTTAGTCAGGCTTAGGCAAGTGCAGGAACAGCGCTTCAATCCCAGGCACCACATGCCATACCAGCCCCACCCTCAGAGCGGGCTGAGTTGGCCAAAAAAAAAAAAAAAAATGATCATATGCTACCTGGCATCCTTCAGTGTACATAGTGAAAAACGAAAGTTTCATCCTTTATTTCCCAACCTTGGAAGAACAAAAATCAGGAGATGGCTCCAGTCCTATGAATGCCTCGTGCCTTCTTAAGTTTAGGCTTGAAAGTTGAACTTAGCTGGGCATTTGTCAGTCTGTGTAATGATATGTGTTATGGTTTTATTTCCCCCTCAACAGCCTCATGTACACGTGGGCGAGTCTCTGGGGAGGTGATTAGGTCGTAGATGGATAAATTCTTCCATGGTGAGTCCATTCCTCAATGCGATGTTGAGCGGTAGAGCAAGGATGAAGGAAAGGGGCCACAGGGGTGTGGCCAGGAAGTGTCTATTGCCTTCCTTCTCCTTGCTCTGTTGGTGCTCCCTACTGGCATGGGCTGTGAGCTGACTCTCCCCTCCCAGATCTCCCTGCCTTGCATCCAGCCAACTACAGCCCAATAATCCTTTCACACTGCAAACTGCAGGTGTCAGGTTGTGTCCTAGCAACATACAAATGACTAAGACAATGCAGCTTCAAAGCTCTTAAATGCCAAGGCAGAAGCTTGAAGTTTTCTTTGGAAATGTGAAGCCCAGGCAAGAAAAGCAAAATTTTTCAGTTATCTTTATTAGAGCTATTACAGCCAAGAAGAGAAAAATAGACCCCATATCTCTATGCAAGAAACCTGGGATCACGTTTAACCATCCACTGTCCATACCATGGACACCAAACCGCTTAGCTTCCCCCAATCTGAAATATACTACTCCTCCCCTACGATTCCTGAACAGCAGTCTACTGCAACAATATCTCAAGAGTCAAAATTGTGTCATATAAATATTGAGCAATGGCAAAGGCTTTTCTTGACCTAAAGACCTGGAACTACAGTCTTGTGACCCATACACACCCAACACACAAAGCTTGAATACAGACAGCAATGCCCTTCCCTAGGCAGCATGGTTTCAGATGGAGAGCTACAGAAACATTCTGCAGCTGTTAGTCTAGAAAAGAAATGGCAACGGAGCCACACCCCAGTTCTTCTTCGCAAAATACTCTGTGACTCTTAAGTCTGCATTTGAGGTTACTGGTTCATACCTTTATATTCTGAGATAGTAACAAAGGTTCTCTAGACCCACCCTGCTTTTCTCCTCAGAAACAATATCAATAAAAAGAAAATGTAGCACTGTAGTAACTTTGTTCTTTATCCTGTTGCATTTACTACTTTGTATATCTTTTGCTAGCTGGCCAAACCTACGTAAATAGTTTTATTTTTTAAGGAAAGCTTTGCTCCTGCAGCCTTGGGAAGTGCTGCCAGCATCCTGCCTTTAACTGTGATCTCCTAAGAAACTGTCTTAGCTGCAGAAATTCGTCTTGCATGGTCCACACCGAACTGATGGGCAAGGGCAGAACGGGTTGGTTGTTTTAGTCTCATGTGAAAACCTCCACTTGTACTTTAAGCTGCAGACTTTCTCATGGTCATGCTGGATTTTCACAGCCCCTATTACGCTGGCCCCCAGGGATACTAGCTGTACACAGTACATAGATGTTTGTCTCAAAATTAGCTGCAGAGACTGAAGTGTACAGGAATCTTCTGGTCACTATTATTGCTTTTTAACTAAAAGGTACTTTTAAAACAATGTATTTTTAAATTAAAAATATTCATGCAACAAAAAATGTACAAAGAAAAAATAGAATAAAATCACCCAAATGTTCAGACCCAGGAAAGATCAACATTTGTGTTAGAAAAATCTTATCTCTGGTTTCACTCTGAACTGCTGTACAGATAGGAGAATTTGATGGCTTCAGGGAAAAATAGATTCATATAAAGATAAATAGAAAGGAGTTAATGCCTACGCTAAAAAAATATCATTTGCTAAGCCCACATGAGGAATGAAAATAATGTCTGAAACATGGTGATAAATTTCCAACATCCCTCCCTGTCTCCCTCTCCTGTGCATATCTTTCAATGTCAATTATTTTGTCCTCTTCGATTCACTGCAAGTATCATAGGTTGCTCACTCAGAAACAAGGCACCTGAGAGAAGTGCATAAAAGCAAAGCCCCCAGAGAGAGAGCTAAAAAGACACTCCGCTGGAGACACAGGTTGTGTTCCATAAAGTGCAGTGTGAATGGCTGGTGTGTGTTGTAGCAACAATTGATATTGTAACGTCAAGTCTCTTGAGGAAGGAAGGCTTGAGATGAAGTAGCCCTCTATGCCACTGGCGGGCCAAGAAAATGTAATCACAGGCAAAAGCATAACAGAAATAGCCATCTATCAGTACTGTCCTTTTCCTGGAAATAATCTTTGCTGAATGGAATTTAAAAAACATGAAAGCATAATAAGAACCATATCCAATTAGATATTTCATTGGAGTGGTTGATGCTACCTCAACATTTCAGCTACCTCAACATTTCAGCTTTCTCTCAGAGTCTTAGAACTATAAGAGAGTTGTAAGAATCTTGGCTCCTATGAGAAGAATGCTTCTCCAAATTTTGACTGTTTGGCTTAACTGAGCATTGTGAATGAAAACATAGAAAGCTTTGGAGAACTTTGCTGACAATTTGTGATCATCACAAAAAACCTAATACATTCCACAGAACATCAAGTCAGAATTAGAAAACAAACTAAACTAGTGAAGGGAAATGCATATTCATCTGGAACAAGGTCATCACTCTTAAAGCAAACAATTTTTCTTTCTGCCTAGAAGATGTCATGAGAGAATGCTCTGCCAGATTTGTGTTTAAACATCGGAATAGCATTTTTGGAGCTCCAACCTAAAAAATATTCTTGGTTAAAAACAGTGTGGAAATAATTTGTAAGCAAACTTGACAGCTCCTCTGGGAGTGCTAGGGAAGTCAAGGACAAACAAAATTTTAAACAGTTGCCCATAGGGGGCGGTATACTGTACTTGCTAGGCTCAGGCACTGGCGGAGTGTTATCAGTCCCTAAACTGTCTACACCACAAATTCTTTAAACTATCAAGGAATGCAGACAACCAACACTGAGTGTTCTTGTAAAGGTTGTGCGACATCGTGCACATAAAACACTGGTGCCAGAAGACCCCTACATGGCATTTACAATGTTTCATGGCATTCTCCTCCAAACTTTGTCACATATGGAGAAAAAGGTGGTGATAGAAAGCCTAATATGTGTAATGTTCCATGTGTTGTGTGTGTTTCTGGATCCACAGACCAAAAGGATTCAGCATGACATAGTGGAAAGTCTGGTGCATACACTGGGTGCTTTAGCATCATGAGAAGACTTACAGCTCAAGTAAGAATATGTAAAAGAAAATTACTTATGCAAGATAGAGCGCTGCACAAACATCACCAAAGATGTGCTACTAACATTCGCTTGTAAAGAGAATGCATCAACAACAGAATCAAGAGCAGTGACAGCCTGGATGTTAACAGGATCTTATTACTCACCAGGTGTTGCAATAAACACTTGCTGTACAAATTCCATTTTACAGTTGGAGGAAATCTACAACCACTGTACTGTTATGATAACTGTCAACCTGTTTACAGATATGAAGAGCAAGATCCAGGAAGGGTCTTCAACATCAACATGCTCAAAGTCTTGCCACTAGAAAATGATGGATCCATGGAGTGAGTTTAAGCTGTCTGATTCTGTAGTGAGCAGTATCCAACGCTGGGCTGCTGGTTGCTACCACTAGCCTGTAGAGCTGCACAGAACTTATAATCAAGAACTTTACCTTGAGTCCTGACACTGCAAGTTGGTTTCATGCTTGTCAAATTACCCAGTTTCTCTGAACTTGTGCTTCTTTCTCAAACAGAGAAAGTAATAATTTCTTACTTCTACTGTCATTTTTAGATGTTGCCATTTATTCGCAATGATCTTGTCAGCATACTAAACATGTATGTGATTTGTTATTGGTTTTCTAACGTTTATGGAAGAAAGTAATTATAACAGTTTTCAGCCAGAAGATCTCTTCCTAATTGCGTTACCAACCCTATGAAATTTACGTTCTTAAATTTTACATTTAACTCTGTAATGATATAATCTTTGTGTTATTTACTTAATTAACTTGAAATAACTCTAGTACCACTCTGAGAAATAATATCAGTGAAATCTCAGGACATATTACTTCATTTTATTTTCATCTGTATTAAATACATTGACTACCACAATTTAAAACTTCCAACTCTGTCTCAACAAGATTAGCTGTGTGAGGGCCAGCCAAATACCTCAGCACCTGCTTAGGCAGGCCCTGTGACCAGGGTTTGATGACTGTTCCTGAGGTTTGATCCCCAGTGTGCAGTGCCAGCCCCATCCAAGGGTCCACTGAGATGGTCATTGAGACTGGGTGTGGGGATGTCCGCCTGTAATTCCAGCTCTTGGGAGGCTAAATACAGGTGAATCACTACGAATTCAATCTAAGTAGCGAGATCCTGTAGATCCTGTACTAAATAATAATAATAATAGCAATAATAATAATAATAATAATAATAAATAATGTAAAAACATATTGGTTGTGTGCTATATCCATGGCACAGGCATCATGCTTTGGTGAATGACATTTATTCAACATGCAAAAGAGTGTGCTGATGGGTGTGAGGTGTGTCGTACTCCTGTGACACAGATAGCTGTTGCCTAGACAGAGAAGCCACTTGGCTCATGTCAAGCTCACCCAGCTATCCAGAAGGTCCTGCCTACTCCACAGTACAACATTTGTTCAACATCTGTTCATTCAGGAGGAGCAGCTGCCCCCACTCCTGAACCGTCTCTTGAAACTGGCTCTGAAACCTCTCCCTACAAGTCTCACAGCTTCTCTCTCATCGTAAATAATGCCAGGGGGCCAGCCAAATAGCTCAGCAGATTAAAGCACGCAGGTACAGGGCCAGAGATTCGATCCCACAGGCTGCTGTGCCAGCCCTGCCCCTGGGTTGCACTGAGACAGCAATTGAGACTGGGCGTGGTGGCATGCGCCTGTAATCCCAGCTCTTGGGAGGATGAAAACAGGCAGATCACTATGAATCCGATCTGGTAGTGAGACTCTGAACACCCTGTAGACCCTTCCCTAAAATATAAGAAAGAAAGAAAGAAAGAAAGAAAGAAAGAAAGAAAGAAAGAAAGAAAGAAAGAAAGTCATGCCAGAGTTTCTATACCCCGGAGTTGAATGGGTTTATCACATGGTAAAGCTGGAGCTCTGTATGCTTTGGCACTGTGCGAAAGAAAGTGCTCTGGATTATGTTGCTGTCTGAAGAGAGGAAGACTTGTAACACTTTCATCAAAATGACACTGAATTAGAATCCTTTCTTGTTGTTCTTAGCAAGAAGCATACTCATTGCTTCTCGATATAGAATGTACAAGTACTTGGCACATACTGATATATATATATATATATATATATATATATATGCATATCGTATAATATATGATATATAATATATATTCTATCTTATGCAATATATATATATATATATATATATATATATATATATATATATTCTATCTTATGAAACTTCCACTCTTTGGTGATGGACTTTGGGTAGATGACTAGATGACTATCAGGGATAGTAAAAAGAAATTCATGATTTATAACTCATGGTTTAGGACAGGACAATTAGCTCAAATGCTTGGGTCTTGCATGGTATAGTTAGCTCGCCTGACCATCACTTATGTTGGGAAGCGTAGATAGTAACAATCATTGCACAATGCAACCCCACAGGTGTTATGAGAATGAAACAAAAACATGCACAAAAAGATCACGTCCTGAAAAGAGTCACACAACTATTACCACTCATGTTATTTTGGAGTAAACTATAAAATTGACAAACAGTCTGAATGCAAAGCATGACAAGTACTAGTTTGAAAATAAAACATGTATGGATTTAGCATCATAGTCATTTTCTTCTCCAAGCTCTGATAGTGACCTTCAAAATTGGCACGTATTTTATCCAGTCAGATACTAAGAATACTGACGAATTCTTTTGTTATCTATTTTGAAACAATAATGTTACCAAATTCTTTAAATTGATTTTTAGGTGTGTGGACTATAATGATTAGCACTTTTGCAAAAATATTGAGAAACTGCCCTTTTGAGAATGGCTTTAAATGTTTCTAGGTAGTTCATGCCCATAATTAAGCAATCAAATATTATTGAAAGACTGAAGAGTGAAACAAACCAGAATTGTTCATTTATTTCTACCCATAGTTCCTTCCCTAAGAGATTTCTACTTTGAGCTCCTAACGCCAGGACTTCTGGTACTCATTCCCAGAAGTCCAAGTAATATATCCATTCTATTTATTATTCATTTAGTAATTGCACATGTTCCCTATGAATTCTGCCCTATGACAGTTGACTGTTTTATTCTCTTACCATCATTTTTTATTTTCCCTCTGTAAGCTTTAAAATAATTGTGATGGATCACAAAGAATGGGCCACACTGACAGGTGGGAGGAATGGTGGCTCTAAAGGCCGAACTGCAGTGTCCCCAACTACAGTTACAGAGGGGGACCTGCCTGCCTCCCTTTCCCCAGTGCCTGGCTCATGAATACTCTGATCCCTAAATGTGGAGCTGTGAGGCCAGCTATGGGTCTCTCTTTAAAAGGATTGGTAGCTCCTTCCTTACTTCTCTTAGAGTTCAGAACCCTCACCTATGATGTCCAGCTTTGCTGCTGATAAGATCATATAGAGAAAGCCAGAAATTGCACTTTTTTAGTGTTTTCTTTTTTTTTTAATTTTTATTTATTTATTTGTTTGCTTGTTTGTTTCTATCTTTATTTATTTTATGGCTGGCTCAGCCTGCCCTGGTGGTGGGGCTGGCGCAGCATGTGGTGCCGGGGATCGAACCGCAGTCCCTGCAGTTGCCTGAGCTTTCCTAAGCAGGCTCTTTAGACCACTGAACCATCTTGCCAGCCCCCAGAAATTGCATTTTGACCACTGATTTTAGCCTTCAAGTAACCTGCCCTATAAGAAAGACCATTGGGGACCCTTTAGGACAAACTATCCATTAGCTGAATGCTAGCATGTAATATCATGTCAGAAGAGTACTGTCTTAGTTGCTCTTCTCTTATTGCTGGGAAAAATACCAGCAATAAGACCTGACCACAGCCACTCCACATCATAGCCACCATGACTGCCACTGACTAACCCTAATTCATTTCCCCCAAATAGTTTCCCAGCATACTATAAATAAAGAAAACCATTAGAGTGCAGTTTCACGACTAGACCCTGGTGCCAGGAAGTGCCTGACTCTTTAATATCAGCTTAAGATAATCCTGGTATATTCTGGCTTGGATGAAGTCACTTGTGTCCTGACCAGTATGCATAACCCAAAGTGAAGGGAGGAAAGGTTTATTCAGCTCACAGTTACTGGAGGTTTCAGTTCATACTCAGCTGGCTCCAAGGCAGACTGGCACATGGCAGAGAGCAGCAGTTGGTGGAAGCCGAACAGCAACAATAGCAACAGACTCTGTCTCTCTGTCTCTCTTCTATTAGATTCAGGGTGTCAGCCCCAGGTTGAGTGTAGCATTCAGACCCATAATCTCACAGTACTAAGACCTATAATCCCAGTGGGTCACCCATAATCTCAGTGCGTCATGAGTTAATCTCAAATTCTAGAAGTACCCGCCCCATGACTGCATGAGGCTTTGGGGGGACAACTAGACACAAACCAACACAAGTATCCCAGCCTGATGTCTGTATTTCTAGCCTGCTAAATCATATATTATTATAGGACACTAGCTGTCTTCATTCACTTAAATTTGAAGTTTTTTTATATAGCACTAGAAACTGCAGTGGAATCCGGTTCCTACCCAAAGAGTGCATCCAGGTGGTGATCTCCACCGTCACACAGAACCTTGTGCCCATGTTTGCTTCAGTATTCTGTGTTGCTATCTTTAAATTCTTATCCATTTTAGAACAAGAATCTGCATTTTCATTTTACACTGGACCCTGTGAATTAGGTCCTCTGTTTTGGAAGCTGTGTCTCTGCATCCACCGCAGCTCTCACTCCCCAAGGGTCTGGTGCATGTTCCTAGGGTGACACAAGCATCAAAGATGCCCTGCAGAGGGAGACATGCTTGCTGCCCCACAGCTGTGCTGAGGCAGAAGAAAAGCCTTGAGGTCCTCTAAAATAGATTGAAGCCTCCATATAATTTAGCTAGTTAGGTCTAAGTACATGTAATTAGATGTTCCTAAGTGAAATGAAGCTACTGAGTCCAAGTAGAATGAATTGTTTTCTCCCTTTTTTTGTTGAAACTTTTTCTTTTCTGCATGTTCTATGATAGCATTGAATGTTAAAGGCATTTAGGGCTGATTTCTTTGCCTAATTCTTTCCTATATGCATTTTTTTTTCTTAGCTTGTTAGTAACAGAAGCTGAAATTGAATCCATCACTAAGACTGGAGCTCTCCAAATACAGTCTTGTGTTTTAGATGTGAGCTCCTTATAAGGACGCTACCCGCATCTACAGGATAAGCCACCTGGGCTGGCTTGGACACCTGCACCGTGCATTTCTGCTGGTCTGTTGAAAGAAGCAGTCAATGCTTTATTTTGTTTCATCTCCTTTTTATCAATTGTTTGTACTTTTTCTCTTCTTAATTTCTTATACATTTCTTTCTATTTTTCTTTCTTTTTCCAATTTTACATGCACATGAATAACTGCTTGGAAGATAATGTTATGTAATATAACAAATACTGTGAAATTCATGTTATATTGTTAAGTGAAAATCTATATCACTTGTAATATTTTACATTTTAATTCTAATTTTTACTTTCTTTAGAAAATAAAAAAAGACAACCCACTGTGTACACTATATCTAATTATTCTTAATTGAAGTATGAAGTTTTCCAGAATATTTGGTGTATTGCATTTCACTACTTTAGTCCTAATAATGTTGTTGCTAATTCTTTCATAGGAAGCATCATGGTCCATGCTTAATTTCAGAGTATCTTGAAAGATTGCTGGTCGGTGGAGTCTAAGTTTCAATGTGGGTGCCTAGGTTGATTCAGCAGATTGGACAGGGGGCTCTCCAAGCTGAAGGACCTGTTGCTCGCTCCACTGAGCTGGAGCTGTTCCTTGCTGCACTTGCAAAATTTCATTCCAAATGGTTGCAGCCAAGTCACTTCAAGATGCTACCTGTTTCCCTTCACACAAAATACAGAGCTTTGAGGGAAAGAAGTTCAGTTCCAAATAGTGAAAGAGTCAGCCTGAAGCTATATTTGAAAAACTGATGACTTTGAATATAATATCCCAATAGATGAGAAGTTTTATAAATATATTTATGATTTATTTGTATTACTTTTAATAAGAAATAACAATGTGACAGTTTTGAAACACGTTAGTAGTACATTCCCTAATAATTAATACAATGCATATTGTTGTCCTCATAGTAGTTATGCAGAACACAGGGTGTAGACATGACAATTTTTCTAATCATTATTGGTACAAAAAACTTCTCATTGAACTAAGAGAAAGTAGTTGAATACATAACCCAATGTTCCATAATCACAGTGGGTTATTGGCAAAATTGGCAATGTTGGAAGCTGTTGATTTAAGCCTGTTACAGATCAACATACTAATCTAGCTTTACATTTTATGCCTGTGGTTAAACTTTTCTGCTGGTTAAAGCAAGACTTGTATAACAAAATATGGAACTTTTGACTGACCCAAGGTCAGTCAAATCAAAGGGCAAAAGTTGTGATTTTGTTTGTACACACAGAATGTGCTGATGAAGGTTGATATCTTAAAACAAAGAAAGCAAAATTATTTCAAAACTATTGCTAGGGGTGTTGATAGGAAAATAAAATGCAAGCTAATGCTTTCTCCTAGAAGGCAAAATAAATCTAAAATGGAAAACTATGACTGTGGAAAGAAGCCAGAAGAGGCAGCAGAATTTGGGGTAGGTTTGCCTTCAGCCTGCAAATCACAAGCAACCACTGATGATGCTGGTGTGTTGTTTTCTTGGTGTGTAAATTTTAAGTTGTACCTATGTGCTTTGACTTGGCTTCTGTATCTGTCCACACTGGGCTCCATATTAAAATAAGAGGAAAGAAGGTAAAGAAAACTAATTTTTGCTTATAATTAGCATTTCTGTAACATAAGAAAAAATTTTGATTAATTAAGTGAATAAAATAGACTCAGTGTTCCTTAGCAGCTTCCCTGCATCTTTCCATGTTTTTACTTTTGGAAATGTATGCCTGCCAAAATTTGGTGAGTTCTTTTAGGGGGGATTAAACCTACTTCCAGGAGAAACAGTGATACCGGGGTCTGTGGAGCTGAGGTCTCCTCCTAGAGGTGTGTTCTAGGTTGCTTTTTTTTTCAGGCAAAAATTTGATCAAGATGAGCAAATTCATCACAAGGCTTTATATCTATTAAAGGTCCCAAAAGAAAAGAGGAATACTCACTACAGAGAGAATGTGGACTCAGTTAAAATTAGGGAAAGGAATACGCTTTGCAGATAGAGTGATTTGCTGAAAAGGCTCATGGTGGCCATGAGCTTAATGGCCCCTCTCCCCTCTGCCCTCTTCCTCTTCCCCCTCTCCCCTCCCCCACTTATCTCTCCGCCCTTCTCCTCTCCCTCTCTCTCTTTCTCTCTCTCTCTCCTTCTCCCTCTCCCCCTCTCTCACTCCCTCCCTCTCTCCTTCTCCTCACATCCAAGCTCATATTAGTCTATGCTGTTCCACCAAAAACCTGCTTAAAATCTCATGCAAGTCATGAGCAAGGCACTAAGTGAAACCTGCCAGGAGGCGAGGTGCCTAATGGGTACTCCTGAGGGTTGTTGAACTGCATTGTCTTTCTCAAGAACAGAAGGGCCTCGGCTTAAGAATCTTGACTACCGCAGCAGTAATCTACTCAAAATGTGGGATGTGCTAAGTTATTTGTGGTGAGAGGTAGACGCCTCAATTCTATTATTCTCTGACACAAATAAATTATTGAGCTAGTGTAACAAGCTGGCAATTCTAGAGGGGGCTCCTAAGTCACAGCTTTCCACTGCGACGATGGAGGTGCTGCCTTGCCTCGTCCCTCCCCACTCTGTAAGGAAACGTTTGACCGTTGATCTAATAGAATCTACAGTGCAGATCAGCGGGCCCCCAGGCCTGCCCCCGCAGGTGCTGAGTCTTGGTCCTTTGATAACCGTCCCTGTGGCAAACCTGACTAAACATCTGCTGTGTGCGGGATGACAGCGTAGTTATTCTGGAAGTAAACCAGGTGGGCAGTGATTTTATACTTGGGAAACGGCTTCACTTTCCCTAGCAGCGTGAAGACCACACATTGTCTAAACAGACTACACAAGATGGAACTGTACACTTTTCTGAAGTAGAAGTCCAACACCAGGAGCTCCAGAAGGTCCAAATATGTAATGAGGGTGCATCAAAGACTGTTTTTGGAACAGGAGATGAGGCCGCACGGCAACATGGAATGAGCAACTGGGCAGGACCTGGAAACAGAAAAGATTTGGTGACTACGGGTGTAGATTAATAGCCCTGGAGCCCGTCCCAAGATTCGGGTGAGCCCTGCAGCTGGCACGAATCTTCTTCATTTTAAAAAAGAGAAATTTATCGTTTCTCTTTAGCTTTGCATAACAGTCATACTCATCACAGGGAATTTGTACCTGTATAAAAATGATCTTCATCCTTGTTTCTTTCTTCTGAGGGAGGAACATGCTGAGCCTGGCTTCTGATGCCTGTCGTCCAGCACAAGATGAAGGAGACCACCCGGGCCTCTATGAAGGAAGATATGAAAGGCAGCAGGAGCTGGCTGCAGCGCGGCACTCTCCTTGCAGAGATCTGATTTGATGGCTGAATCTGCTTCTCTTTCTCCACCAAAGCATCCTGTTCTCTTTGAGCACTACTTTTGTGCTTTCTTCCCTGTTCTTTTTATTTCTGCCCTAAAATAAACAGTACTAATTCATATTCAGCTGTCCCCACCATTTCACTGAATGGGACAAGAGCAATCTGGAAAACGTTGCTGGTCCCAGTGCTACCCGAAAACACTTTCAGCTCTCTGTACTGAAAGGAATTGGACTATCTTACTTATAATCATAATCTGTCTTCATAAATGCATACATTGAAACAATAAGCTTCCTTTTCTCCTCTCTTCAGGGTATTATGAAAGGTAATTTAAAAGCAATCATGGGCGTTAAATTTATAGTGAAAACTTCTCAAGACATTTCTTCAATAGATTCCATCCTGGACTTGTGACTTCTCAAGCTGGACTCTGATCATGGTACTTAACTTCATCCCTCCCCCTCCCCCTACTACTCATTCTTCCTCTCCCCCTTTCTGTTCCTCTTGCTCTTCCTCTCCCTCTTTCCCTCTCCCTCCCCACTTCTCTTTTGAGACAAAATCTCACTATGTAGTCTAAACTGGCCTTGAACTCACTATGTAGCCCAAGCTGGCCTCAAACTTGCACTGATCTTCCTGCCTCAGTCTCCTGAGTGCTGAGATTAGAGGCCTGGGCCACAATGCCTAGAAATGCTGTTTAAAATCCTACTGATTTCCAAATCTCCACTGTCACTCAAGACCCCTTTCTCTGATCCAAATCCCTATGCCTGAATATGCTTCAAATTCATTCACCTCGATGTCATCCTCAGGCTACTCTCAAGTTTAGACTTAGCAGTTCCAACTCAGAACCCTTCATTTTTGGAAAGTTTGTTTTTTTTCATGGATACAATTAATAATTTCTATCTGTCAAAGCTAAAAATAATATATTCATTGTAGGTTCTAATCTCTTTCCCAACTGGTCACTAAAGATTTTCATTTCTTCTTAATTGAAATGCTAATTTCCTTCCTTAACTTCAATTCTTTCCATTCTACTTGTGAGATTTATAC
>PVKN010012443.1:0-20772 GCA_004027915.1 Capromys pilorides
AAAAAAAAAAAAAAAGCCATGCATAGCATCCATACCCTTTAGAAACTCAATATCAGCTGGGTGAGGGAGAAGGACATCCACGATTCCTACACAGTAGGGTAGATAACAGTAACGCAGAGTTCCTGCAGAGCATTTTAGGAGTCTCTTCATGTACAATGGACATGTTGGGTGTTTGTTCAGAGCCAGGTCCTAGAACTCCATGACCTCATGGAGCTCACACTCGGGCAGGGTCACTAGTTAACATCGATGACTTCAGGGCACGACATGTACGTCCTTATTTTAATGTAGATTATATGTCACTCTACAACATTATAAAACCATCGACTGAATCGTTTGCATAAGACATTGCCAGGCTATTATCAGGGATGTTGAAAGAAGTGAAGATGTAGGATAGGGGGTCACAGCTCGCTCTCTGATGTGTAAGTCCATGCAGTGTTTGCCCACAACTTTTGTAAACCAGACTGAGGAGGCAGCAGCTAGGACAGCTAAGAACAGCTCTTCCACTTGGTTCCGCCCACTGCCTGACAGTCCCACCCTTCCTTGGATGGGGCTGGCACCGGTGGTTGGCAGGCACAGTAGCTGTCAAGATTCAGACTCCCTCCTGCGTAGCAGGCATCATGTTATCTCCACTTTGGTTCTGTTTTAGTTCTGTAACCTCCCAGGCCTCCCTGAAGCTTTTGCATAGAGGCAGAGCCAGGGGCTTATCCTCTGGAAACCCTGGAGGAAGCCCACAAGTGACACAGTCACACTTGCATTATGACAGTATTGCAGAGGGATTGGAGGAAGAAAGACTGGATGCAAGGAGGGCCATCAGAGCCAACTGCAGTGGGCTCAGTGGGAGTGGCTTTCAGGCTGAGGGAGGAAATGGAACTGAGAAGGGAGGTCCTGGAAGGGGAAGATTCATGAGCTGTTGTTGGTTATGCCACAGAGGAAGCTCAGCTTCTGATCGGAGGGCCTCTGGGCAGTTGTGCCATTAACGGACACCTGGGCGTTAGTGGGAAGGTGTTCGTGGGGACACCGTCAGCTCCAGGAGTGCCTGAGCTGCTGTAGGTTGTGCAGGGGGAGGTTACAGTCATTTGTTGCTGTGGACCTGTTACTTTGAAGCCATGCTAAGCATTCACGGTGTGAAAGCCATGGGCGTGAAAGGACTAGTGTACAGTGTGACAGGGTTGGGGCCCTGGAGGACCCTGGGGACTCAGAGGAGAAAATCCTTGGTGAAACAAGAGAAATCTTACTAACTTTACTTGAAGCATCACCTAAAAGTAGATACAAGTTTTTCCAACTATAGCATTAGAAACCAAGATATTATAGTATTGCAACATTAATTAATACAAAGACAGCTATAAAATCAGCAAGACTCACATTTTATAACAGCAGTTCAATGTGATGAATGGTGTTGTTCTGTTGCAACTGCAGCTGACATGGGAGTTTGGTCAGTTCTGTGCTGAAGCTCTCTACATTTTGTCTTAAGAGAATCGTGAAGCACAGAGTCAGCCAATCTTGAGGCTTTGTGAGTTTAGGCTAAGCAGGCCATCCCACTCAGCACAGGAGACCCAGGCTGTGCCAGCAGTGGACACCACACGGTTTGGCCAGTGTCTGGCAGCATCTCACCACCATCCACCTCAGGATGGTGACTCAACCTCCCACCTCTTGTCTCCATCAGACTCTTATGTCACAGCACCCAGGGGTGTCCTTGGCCCTCTCCTAGCACAGGTAGGGCTGTGAACATGAAGCCAAATGCCAGTGCCATGTGCTGAAGAGGTAGGCAGCGAGACAGTCCGCTGCATGTGGATACAGTTCAGGACAGTATCACTGAAATGGAGCACAAACCTCAGGGACACTGACAGGGAGAAAACTTGGAAAAGCCCCAGGGATTTGCAGCTGCCAGCTGAAGCAGGGCCGTCTTCCACAGTACCAGAGATGTGAACCAAAAATCCACTCTCATACACACAGAGTGAAAAGGCTCAGGCTCAGCCAAATCTTTCTTCCCCTTGACCTGTCCTTTTGTGCACCTGTGTGTTTCACCTCCCTGCTTCCATCCTGATCTTCTTCCTTCCTGTGCGTCTCTCCCTCCACTCTGCGGCTGCCCTACTCTGCCCGGGAGTGTTTCACACCCATCCTTCCTCATCTGCAGACCAACCTCAGTAGGGGAGGGATTGGGTCCTTACACAGAAGAGTGGGTTTCAGAGAAGCTAGGAAACTGGATCAAAAGTTCAGCAGTGAAGCGGCGAGCCCTGATCTGTGCCGGTGCTTTGTTTCTAGATCCTCTCTTCACCCTAGTTTTATCTCTCTGTCCCACACCTCCTCTGTACCCTGCGTGCCCCATGGGGCCCTCCAGCCCCGGTCCTTCCTTGTTCTCCGGTCTCCAGTCCATTGTGACTCAGGCTCTGAGAGGCCTTTGGCTGCTTCTTGTGACTCCTGATAGCATCAGGGCCAGGCTCAGGGATGGGACTGCCCAGCTTTAGGGGAGTTCTGCGGCCTGTGGCAGCAGAGCTGGGTGTCCTGCCACGTCTTCCCTGCTAGCACTGAGTTGCCTGGAAATCTCCATGAAGCCCAAGAGTTAATCCACTCTACCTCCTCTCTCACTCCTTCCTTGCTGGGTCTCCTCATTCCTGGTGCCTTTTCTGTTAGTATTTCATATGTGTGCACTTGCACCCTGGCTCAATTTAAGTGCAGTTCCCCCCTGTCCTGCTTGTTTCTAACCTCTGCCTCCTCCCTGTTTTTCTTCCTTGCTCCCGTTAGGATCTGTTTCAGGTACTGGCTCTGACTCCCACCCCATCATGTTTCCATTCCGCTTCTCCCTCTGCCCCAGCACCTGGCTTTCAGGTGTCCTTGCGTCTCATCGCCTCGCCTTCACCCACATTCCTCTCCATGGTGCTCATGCTGTGTCCTGGCCCCTTGGGGAGACCAGGCTGCTTTTCTCTCTGTCGTTCCCTTCTTCCCTTCAGCTCGCTCATTCCCTTCCTGCAATGCTTCCGACGGCCCCGTGGGCAGGTGCAGTAGCCTGTGGGGTGGGGAGATGGCTGGCTCTGGTTCCAGCTCACCAAGGCTGCGTTTTCCTGCCTCTCCTAGTCTGGTGCTGCTGGTCATCCTTAACATGATGCTCTTCTACAAGCTCTGGATGCTGGAGTATACCACCCAAACTCTCACTGCCTGGCAGGGTCTCAGGCTCCAAGAAAGGTAATCCTGGTTGCACTCCTGTACCTGTGTCACGTCCTCCTGTACCCCACCAAGTGCTGAGCTCCACTTCTGCCTCCTCTGGGACTGCCCCACCCCTGTTCCCAGGGCACAGCCCTACCCATGAGCTCTCAGTAGAGCTGCAAAACTCTATCCCTATTGTTTCTGTCCCCATCTTTTTTTTTTTTTTTGGTGGAACAAGGGATTGAACTCAGGTCTTTGTGCTTGCCAGGCAAGCCCTTATTCTCCTGAGGTATCCCCCCATCCCCCCACTTATTTGGGTGTGGGAGTCCGAGGGGTCATGGGCAGTGGGCAAAGCACTCTGATGTGACTCTCTGTCCTTTAGGGGTCTGGGAGCACAGGACAGTCTGCTGAGCATAACTCCAGCTGCTGGGATGCCCCTTCTTCTGCCCCACAGGTTACCCCAGTCTCAGACAGAATGGGCCCAGCTCTTAGAGTCCCAACAAAAGTACCACGATACTGAGCTCCAAAAATGGAGGGAGATCATCAAGTCCTCAGTGATGCTGCTTGACCAGGTGAGATGCCCTGACCTCTCAGCCTCCCCTAGTTTTGAGGAGATGGAGCTCCCCTCACACTCAGGGCAGGGCTCATCCCTGTCACCACCCTCTCCTGAAGTCCTCCTTCCACGCATTTTTCTCCTAGACCACCTGTTGTTCTGATTTTAAAGTCATTTTTTGAGTGAGCAGATAGGAACATAGATACATTCCGTAGGACAATGACAATACATTGGGTTTCTAGAAGAAAGACTATAGATTAGATGAAATAAAAGATAAGAACTCTCTCTCTCTCTCTCTCTCTCCCCCCCCATAGTCACCCTCAAAGGCAACTCACTGGCTAGATGACTATATTTTGTTTTTGTTTTATAATACAGTTGCCTATTTCTTCTAAAAGCCATTTAAAACAAATATTCTGGGGCACAAATCTATAATAGTTCAGTTTCCTTGAGGAAGAAAACTTTCTCTTTTCCTTTGGAAAAATGGAATATTCTATTAAAAAAAAAAAGTATTCCATATGGCCATGGAAAATTCCTTTCCTATGCAAAAGGTTGAGTTCCAGACCTGTCCCCCTAAGTTAAAATTCCTATTCCCAAAGCGGTGTCATTCTGATGTGATCTGGTTGGCTACAACCTCGATAGAATCCCAAATTTGCCACTAAATAGTTCTCTAACCTTGAGAAGAGGGTGCAATATTAGTGAGCTTCAGTTTTCTTCTTGTGATCACAGCCTCATGGTACAACAGGCAGCTCTGACGGCTGTCATAGTTTGTTTTATAGCTGCAAATTAGAATCTAATGCAAGTCAAGAGACCCAGTGTCACGTTTGGTTTTGGAGCTACTTTTAAGGAGAGCATTTTGTTCATTTGTTTTTGAGATAGAGTCTCTTTATTGTCCAAACTGGCCTTGAGTTCACCATGTAGCCCAGGCTGGCCTCCGCTCACACCAGTCCTACTGCTTCTGCCTCCCAAGTGCTGGCAGGGTAGGCATGTGCCGCCACGCCTGGCACAAAGAGGACCTGTTTATAACCAAAAGAAGGGAAACTGCACAGCAGGGTTTGAATGCGCCCCCAAATTAAAGAAAGTTGATGGGAAGGGGGACCTGGGGCAATGCAAAGGGGTGGTTCTAGACTAGGAGGCTCATCATCTAGAGGACTAACTGGGGCTAGAAATTAAATTAAAATTTAAGCTAGCCAGGACGAACAGATGCCTTGTGGTTAGAGCTGCGCAGTTGTGGATCAGGTCACTTTGGAAGACTGGGAACCTTACTTCAAAAGTGTTCACGAATCACAAGAGATTTGCACACTAAAGCCAGGGCTCTTTGGGCTGATACACCGGAGTCCCTTCCAACTCTAGAATTGTGTCTCAGTTATGCCTTCACTAAGACTTTGGGGCAGTCAGGCTTTTAGCCTGATGGGCTGGGCCCTACAAGAGTTGAAAGATGTTAAGTTTATTCCTTTTAAAAAGTTAGTTTTAGGGCTGGGGAAATAGCTCAGTAGAATAAGCACTTACCTGGCAAGTGCAAGGTTCTGAGTTCAATCCCCATTCCTGCCTCCCTGCTCCCTCCCCCCAAAAATGAATAAAAAATAAAAGTAAGTTTTAGAAGAGGAATGTGGGAAATCTGGAGAGAGACTAGATTAGATGTCCTAAGGATCCATTCCCTTTACAGGAAAAGTTATCTTCTGTTATATTAGTGGCTTACTCAGATGCACTACTTAAACTGGGTATAGTATGTTGGGTCATTTTTAGGATTCCGTAATTGAAACCATTCTATTTAGACAGACTGCATTCCATCGCCTAGAAATGTTGATTCACTGGTGAGTCCCATTGAGAAGGTTGTGCAGCTGTCTGTGTGGTGATCTTGACTACGTTAGGGTGTTTCAGTCTCTACATACAGAACAAGGACTGCAGTCCAGAGCATTCATGTACGAGAGGCCAGGAGGGAGAAGACTGAGAGACAGAGAAAGTCTGGATTTGCCCTGGGTGTGTACAGAGGGATAAGACATGAGTGAGCCAGAGCTCCCATGCTGAGAGAGCAGAGTGACAAAGGCGTGAAGACAGGCAGGAAGGGTGGTTAGGACCAAAGGAAAAGCAGACCGGTTGTACGGGTCAAGTAAGTGCAGTTTCGTGTGGTACCTTAAGGCGCCTGAATGGGTAGAGTTCTGAATTCATTCATACAAGAGTCCCATGTTACGAAGACCCAGAGAGCCTTCCCTGAGGCATTTTGGGTGCTAGTTTTGCTGTCCCTCTCCTGCCTGAGGCTGTGCCCCCTGGAACCACCCTGGGGTCCTTTTGCTCACTGGCATGGTTAGAACCTGCCGCAGCTGCAGGGGTAGGAGGTGCTACTGTACGGAGACGCCCGCTGAGCACAAACTGGGGCCTGGGCTGGGGCTCCCTGTCTTACAGATGAAAGACTCGCTCATAAATCTTCAGAACGGCATCAGGTCCCGCGACTACACGTCGGAAAATGACGAGAAGCGGAGCCGGTACCACTGACGAGGCAGGAACAGAGGAGGCTGCAGGAGGCCGGTGCAATACATGTACATAGACCCTATAAATATATATATATGAATATATAGAGAATATAAATATATATATTATATACAGATTTTAAAAAGAGATAATGCCTACATACCAGGGAGAAGGAGCGGGAACTCCCGCCCCTGCGCCAGCCGGAGCAGCATTTCCCCTCGGTGGAGGGGCCAAGGAGGGCAGGGAGCAGCTCTCAGCACTGACATCCCCTGATCCTCCTCCTCCCATCCTCTGCTCCTCACCCCTTCCCTTGCTAGCCTTTCTTGGCTCCTAGAAGGGAACTGTTGCTGAGCCAAAGCTTTGCCTGGGAAGACCCTCAGGTCTTGCAAGAAGTCTCATGGGGGCATTGCTTAAGGTGCTTCATTCCCTAATCTCCTTTCAGTTTGTTTCCAAAATAAAACAGAGTCTGTTCTTCCCTATCCGAGCTTCTCCAGGCATTCTCTGGGACACAAGCAAGAGCCTGATCTCAGCTCCCTGCTAGGAGGCCATGGATAAGGACCTCACTGGGCCCAGAGCCAGGTGGGGAGGGCTGGGAGAAGCTAGTGAGGCGGCTTTGGCAAGCTTGGGCTGCGGATGGAGCTGCAGGCTCCGCTTGTGCTCTGAAAGGTTTCCTCTTGGTCACCCCTGCACCTTGCTCTGACCTGGGTAGGACGTGGATCCAATAAGGGCTGGGAATTTCTAACATGCCCACCCCCTTTCTCTCTGGTCTTCGCCCAGGCTGGATCTGGGTGGAGTGTCACTTTTTAGTGCCTAAAGTCCTATTACTTCTCTGTGCCCTAAGAGCACACTGTTGATTAGTCAGGATGGAGCATTTTTGACCTTGTTAAACCCCTTTTTTGTGGTTATGAACAAGTCAGATCTGTGGCTCTAATTCCTTCAGCTTGCGCTATGAATTTGATTTCCAGGATGAATCAGGGTGTCTTTGGCCCTGCAGGGTTTTAGAGAGAGGCCGAGGGAGAGAGGGAGAAGTCTCTGGCCAGGGTGGATTATAGGATCTGCCTCGAAACCTGCTCAGTCAGTGGAGACAGCTATCTGAGACACTTGGTTTGTGTGAGAGGAGGATTTGGTGGAGGTGTGTGTGTGTGTGTGTGTGTGTGTGTGTAGAAAAGGACCAGATGGGATCTCTGCTCCGTGTGGCCATTTCATTGCTGATTGTGTCAAGTTTGGACTCCGGGGTTCTGTTGCAGGGTTGAGCACATCCTTCTGTGAGCTCTGCTCCAGAAAGGTATGAGGTCACTGAGGAACAGAAAGGAGATGCTGGGCTGGGGGCCAGGACCAGCCTGTGCCTTTTAAGAGTTGGCCTGCAAGGATCATTCCTTTCATTTTACCTGATCTCACGAGGGTCCTTCTGGCCATGTTTGCCACCCTTCCTACATCAGCCTGTGTCCCTGTGCTGACCAAAGGATGCCCGCCAGCCCCAGACAGAGGCCATGCAATCTGGAGGGTATGAAGGCAAAGGAGAGCTTTCAGAGCCTGAGCCTTCTTTTAAGTTCTTGATGCGAGAGGCAGAAGAAAACCCTAGGGTGTTCCAGAACAGCAGCACCAAGGATGGGAGATGTTCATTAGTGATCCACCCCAGGAAAAGGTTATATTCTCTCCTTAGGATAACCTTAACATTTTGGAAGTTAAAGAAGAGCTTTTTGACTTTTCAGTCTACCCAAGAATAAGACTCATCAGAAAACAGAAGGATGCATACCTGGGTCACCTCTGAGGCAGAAAGATGACAACTCTGTCATTAATTGTTCAGTCAGCCCACACTGGTATCCCTCCATGGAGAAGCAAGGCTGAGGCCCTGGCTCAGGGCAATGCCTGCAAAGGGCACAGATGCCCTCAGACCAGCAGTCTCCTCTCAGTTCTTGTCCAGAACTTTGAGGAAGAGACAGTGCCAGTGGTCAAGGCCCATGAGCCTTGAGCCATGGAAAGACCCATGGTATGGACTGCTTGACATTTGCCCTTTGGAGTAGCCAGAAGACAAAACGATTCTCTGAAACTTCTGAGAGCAGAAGTTGTAAAAATCTCACAAATTATTGACAGGCTATTTAATTATGAAAGGTGTCATAGAATCTCGAGGAAGACTTAGAAGTTGGTTGCTGGGAGTAAAGTGATAGAAGGAGTCTTGGCCTCCGAGAGGTACACTCTGCTGCTCCCTTCTCAGGACCAGGAGGCGAGAGGGAAGGCATACTTGTCCAGGACCCCCCTTTCTTTTTGCTGATTTGGACCCAGAGACAGTGTGTTCAGATGGGAAATGGCCCCTAAGAATCACGGATCCTTCCTGAACTCTCCCTGCTCTAGCAATTGTTTTGGCTTTTAAGCCAGAAGAAGACAAAAACTCTTTTCATTTCCGACCCAAGTAGGACTCCCCTTGGACTATCACTCATGAAAGAAGAAGAAACCCATGCTTGTGGATGAGTCCAGGAGTGAGATGGACACGTGGCAGGGTGAGCTCTGGCTAGCAGCCTGCTGGGGGTCTCTAGGAGAATGCATCAAAGCCACTCCTTCATGTGTTTCTTCTAGTCAGGACATTTTCTTTTTGTTGACATGGGGACACTTGTTTATCACACAGATGTTTATCTGCAAGGATTCGTGTGGTGACACACATCACACTTGACTTAATTCTAAAGAGTTTGCAGTTTCTAACCAGGGGAAGCACAATTACAGGGTCTACCCTTCCGCCTCCTGTGACCAAATGAGCCTCAGAACCAGTCATGTCTGGGTCTCTCCCCCTTCCCTATCTCCCTCCCTGAGACAAGAGGCTGACATCTCAGGCCAGCAAGGTCAGTTTCTTGACACTCGAGGCAGGGCCTGAGTAATTTTTCATTGCAGAGCTGCTATATATGCTTGTAACAGGAGGAGGCTGGGGTCCACACTCGGTAGGCAGGTTCTAGCTTAGGCTTTGACTGGAGATTGGGCTAGTGCCTGCAGGACTGGGATTTTCCAGAATTGGAAGTTTCCCTGGAAGGAGGGGGTAGTCCTCCAGGCTAGAGCTTCTCTGGTGTGTAGTAGGAAGCAGATGGGTTCCCACAAAACGCAGGGTGGTTAGACTTCGCTCTCAAGGTTGAGGAGGGAGAGAGGTCCAGTGGCAGAGGGAGCCGATTGCTCAGTATTAACCTAGAAGTGTTTCTTCTTTTGGCCTCACCTTTGTTGAGGAAGGGAACTTTTAACCTAGGAGGAGTAGGAGGATGCAAGAGGAGCAGAATCTTGGACTGAGCTTATCTTCTTTGTCTAGGCACTGTGAAACCTTCTCTCTATCCAGCCTTGCTCCTCCGCGGAGGACACAGTGGAGAGAAGCCACTTCTGATTCTAGCGCCTCTTTTGGTTCAACCAAAACCCTGCTAGGGTTTAGCTAAAGTCCTCAAGATGCCTAAAGCTACTGGCTCTAAGAACCCAGGTTTACAAGGAGTAGGGAGGACCAAGAGGCCTTAAGAGGAATCCTTAGCTAGGAGTGGATTCCCTCCATTTTCTGTCCTTGTCCCCCACACACTTGAGCTGTACCTGTGGCATTTAACAGCATATCTAGGGTGAAGTCTTAGAGAAACAACTATGGGCTGTCTTTCTGGACAGTTTGTGGTCCAAGGAAGGTCCTTTCTGTGCCATATCCTGCCACCTCTTTAGCTCTGCAGGGCAGCCAAAGCCAGCCCCTTCCTGCTAGGGCCCCTAGGAGAAATAGCACTCATCTCTCTTCCCTTCCATGGCAAGGCTGTGGTTCCCCCTCCCTGAACCCTGGACTCCACCTCTGCCCTCCAGGAAGAATTGCAAAGACCTCTTCCCAACTCCCTTCTCATGAGCCCCTAGTCTCTAGGCCATGGGACAATCACCCCATTCATCCCTGGACACCCCCAATCTCACCTCAATCTCCAGCAGGCTGGCCCCACTCCCTCTCCCCTCTATGTCTTCTTCCAGAAGATGCATTTTGGGTCTACAAGGAGCGTATTTCTGGAAGGACACCCCTCAACACCCCTGCTTTGCTGATGTGGAGCAGGGATTTGCACATGGTGTAGAGAGCTGCCCCTCCCACCTCTCTGCCCCGCCTTGTTTACCTCACTCTTGCTCCAGCCACGGCTGTGATGGGCCCAGCCAGCTCCCTGTTTTGATGTTCTGTTCGACAGCTCAGGGGTCTTGAGACTTGTGGTCCTCAGCAGGCCTGGGAGCCCAGATTGGACCGTTGGCTCCTGCTCAGAAGCACCTTGCCTGCCAAGACTTGTTGATGCCACATGATCTCCCCAACACATGAAGGCTTGAAGGACATTGTCATCTCTGCGCCTTGGCCTTCCTTGCTTCTCTCAACACAGTAAGACATTGCAGAAGGAGAATGATAGCACATGCTCCAGGCAGGACAGCTGGCTCTGTCTGGGGCATTATTGGTCCTGGGCTTGGTTGCCAGGTGGAGACTGCAGAGTAAAAGCAACCATTTTTGCCAATGGAAGCATGTGCGCCCCACATTTCTTTACCCTGCACTAGGGCCAGACCACTCTCTGCATGGACCAGACCATCTTTCCGAACCCATGGTGCTCTTCCCCTGCACTCAACCTAGGCCTCAAGGGGGGAGGGATGAATCAGAAGCTCTATGGGCCCTACATATTCCTGACAAAAGAGTGGAGTGGGGTGAGGCAGAGGGAACAGCCCCTAACACCTGCACTGGGCCATATGTGGAAAAGTTGATTGCAATTGAGTTGTCTTGGCTGTCTGTATTTGGATCTGTAACTGTACTTTGCCTGGCGCTGTGCGCAAGGTCTGAAAACTTACTGCTAGTACCTAGAAACATACAAGGCTACCCAGCCAAATCTTAATGTAAAGTAGCTAGAGCCATGGAAGTACAGGATGAATTAAAAGAAAAAGTATTGAATTACAACTAACTGTGTGTGTGTGCATTTATTGCTTTGACTTGCCAGAGCTCATTATCCCAGATGTTGCTGGTCTCCCAGATGTGCTCTGGTCTTCTCTTCCCAGCAAGCCCGGAAGGCTGTGTGAAGACACAGCCATTCACCTCAGGCTTGGTGCAGTGATCAAGTGCAATGGAAAAGTTTTGGAATCGTACCTCAGTTCATGTTGCAGCACAACTATTTGCCAGCTTGTGGCCTAGGGCCCATCTGCCACTCCAGCCCTCAGCGCTTTAGAGACAGTGTAAATGTTTTGAACAATATCCATGTTTGTTTTGGTATGGCGGTGGGTACTGCACTGGAACCATTTTTAACTGAAGTCAGTACCATGTGGAGTTGTGGTGGACTGAGTCCTCAGGGCTTCTTATGGTCTCCCTTTCATGATCTAGCCCTTTCAGGATGGTGGACAGAGGCAGCATGGCCTTCTGTTACCTAAAGTGACAGAGCTGAGGGCCAGTGTGTGTCCTCTTCTTGAGATCTTCCTTACAGTTAGCTCCTCACCACCTGGCTAGGAAACTTGTTTGACACCAGGCAAGAACTTAAATTTCTCTTGTATCCTTTTGTATTTAGGTAGGGGAGCAAGAAGAAAGAAAAGCTAGACCATATATGCAGTGTACATTCCTCTCTGCACTACAAAACATGTTTTCCGTTCGCTGGATGCATCCATTGATTGGGTACAGGAAGTGATATAGTTTGGGGTGCTAGGTGGAGGCCATAGTCTATGTAGCTGATATACTCAGTAAATAGAGCAAAATCAGAGCCAGAGAATTTTAGATACACTTTATTGACATGAACTAGGAAGTTACTGAAAAACAGTACATACAGGCATTAGGCTGTTGAGGTCTTGGGTGGTCAGGAACAACAGTTCTACAGTTCAGAAAAAGACTGGCTGTGGAAAACCAAGAAAATGCAAAGTGGAGGTGATACTGTTCCATCTGCCACAGGACTGTTTGCTAATGGCATTTGGTGGCATTTCATCTCCCAGACTCTTCTTCAGAGTCTTCCTTCCTTTTGTACCTACTGCTCAGGCATTGCAGCTCTGGCCCAGTGGTGACAGAAAGGGCAGAGCAATTCTGGCTCTGAGGTTTAGCTGGCCTAGGAAGAGGTGGGGAGGAGGAACTGTGGTGAACTCAAGTAGGAGGAAATGGGTTTCTCTAACCACTGGGTGTCTACTATGTTAGCGTTTAGAGACTGAGGTTTGGGTGACGCTGTTTTTCAGACTTAAGACCATGAGCCCACATAGGGTCTAGGCAAGTGCTTGACAGAGTGGGTGCTGAAAAACAATTGCAGAGTGAAGATTAGACCGATGGGTGAGCACAGCGAGTACTATTCAGATAGGTACATTTGCAGTGATTGGGTGAATTCACTAAGTTTGGGCTTTCTCAAGGGGAAGACTTTTTCCTGTCATATGTTTTTACGTTTTCCTATGAAGTTGGGAAAAGGGAAAGAAGACACATTTAAAGTATGTCTATCTCTTTTCTTTGGTCTTCTTTCTTGAGACAGGAACTTACTATATATGTAGTTCAGCCTAGCCTTGAGCTCACTGTGTAGCCCCGGCTGGCCTGGGACTCATGGCAATCCTGCCTCAGCCTCCTGAGTATTGGGAATATCGATGTATGCCACCACATCTGGCATAGCTCTTGCTTTTCTTTCTTCCTGTAAAGACACAGTCACACAGCCTTTCTCTTCTGATTTATGTTGAGTCCACAGATTCTAAGAAAAGTTGTGTATGAAAGGGTGATGGAGCCTCTCTATCCAGGTTGGTTTCAAATTCCTAAGATCAAGTGGTCCACTTGCTTTCATCTCTAGTAACTGAGAACATAGGCAGAACCATCATAACCAGCTCTTTTTTTTTTTTATGTAGTTTTGAGGGGAGAAGAGGGCATTACAGTGTCCTTTAGAGCCACTCACTGCTCTACACATTTTCTAGCATATTTCTGATTTGAAAAATCCTTTTCCTGATAATATTTCTCGGTTGACATCTAAGGAACAAGGAGACAAGGAGAAGATCTAGATAATGTAGATGTTTGAGGATGGAGAAACCAAAGTATAATATTGTTGGACAGACCATGAAGATGAAAGCTGGGTAGGGACAGGCACTGGTTGTCTGAGTATTTCCACACAGGCTTGGGGCTTTCTACAAGACTGAATGGACAGTAAAGGTCAGAAGGGCAAGGTGCTGTCACGACCAACTTAGGTGAGTGATCAAGTTCATAGTTGTTAACTAGTAAGAGGGAAAATCAGACCCAGCATAGACTGGCCTTTAGTGAATTGTATTGTTGAGCATCAGTCATGGGAAATACACAGCACCAAGACAACAGACTGGGTTTCTGAAGTGATTATAGCCCTTGAGAACTCTCTAAGCCCTTTAATAGCAATGGCACACCAGAAAAAGCTTCCAGTGCTACTCATATTTAGCCCAGGTCTTATACAGGAATACAGGGAGAAACAAGATGGTGTTGGGTGTGTGTGTTGGGGGAAGGGTAAGGAAGCTGGTGATCACAGTACAGTGTGTGTGTGTAGTCAAGACTAAGCCTCCCAGCAAGGAGTTTAATTGCATTTCTGGAGAAATAATGACAAGATGATGAGAAAGAGAACTAGCATGGGAGGCAACCAATGCACATTTCTAGAATCTATCAAGAAGCAAAAGAGTAGAGAAGCAAGAGAGTATTGAGAGAGGATGGTGAATATCAGAACAAATGACAGAAGTAAAGCGCTGGATGAAAGTGAAGACAGGAAGCAGGTATGGTCCATGCGGGAAGTTAACTGGAATAGGAGCAGGAAGACCCAGATTCTAGCTTTCTACTGATCAGGCAAGTGACCTGGTAATTTGATAAAGCTTAATATCATGGAGCTTCAGTTTCTTCATTGAGTATTAATAACACTCACTTTGCTGGATCAGTGGTGGAGATGAAATAAAACAATTGAAATGAAAATTCTTGGCAAGCCACATAGCTATCAGGAAAGCATCAGGATGAGAAGAGATGAAAAATTAGAAAAAAGAAGAGAGAAGATAATTTGTAAAGGATAAATGGCCAGTATCATTCAACTTCATTAAAAATAACTCAGAGAACATCTGAGTTAAGTTGTTTGAAAAGAAAAGAGAAGAAAAGCAGCCATGCAGACTGCCTGGTTTCATGTTAGACCCACAGTCCGCTTGCTACTTCCGCAGGCTCGGGCGTCAGGCAGCTTCGTGGTTGGGTACACCTCCTGATTCAGGCTCCTGAGCCTTCAAGTCAGCAAAGTGTCCTATATTATCTCCCTATTTCAGAAGGACAGCATGGAAAATTACCAGTAAGACAGTCTTGAACTTACTGTGAATATTTTTCCAAGAAAATGATATTCACCAAAATGTGCTAAGAATCTTGTTTCTAGGGATGGAAGAGATAAAGCAAAATGAACCTATGGGGTGATGTGCAAAGCCAGCAGAGAATGGTTTTCCATATACGATTCCCCAGATCTGAAGAATACTCCTTTTATCTAATCTTACTCACTTTTCATCTTCCTGCCTACCTTTACTTATCATTGGGTGCTAAAGAGTATTGTTATTAGTTAAAATAAAAATAAAGTGACTAAAATTTTTTTCACTGTTTTCTCTCTCTAAATGCAGGAGAAAACAAGCAAAACAAAACAAACTGAACATGATAGACTCCTGGGTGAGGTATTTGGAAGCCACTCTCTCCCTCCGCTCTGCTAGCTGTCTGTTTCAGACTGAAACACATTTCCTTCTGTCTGTCCAGCTGCCTGTCTTTCTCTTCTACTGGGAATTGAACCTGGGGCCTTCACACTGAGCAACATCCCTAGCCTTTACTTGATTTTATTTCAAATGTTGAGACGTGGTCTCAGTTGCTAAATCGCCCAGGGTGGGCTCAAACTCATGATCCTCTTAGCTCAGCCTCTCAGATTGTCAGCATGCGCCAGCCTGCCCAGCTTTCTCTTAGTTGGAATGGCATTCTCAGACATAATCTCATTCTGTAAGATATTTCAGCTTCACCAATTTTTATAGGAAGTTCTCCACGTCTACCTCATGTCCTCCTCTCTGCTTTCTCTAACCATTTGTAGCTTCTGGGATCTGTCACTGGTCACCCCAGCTGGATCATCCATCTCAAATGTGTGCTTCTGCAGGAGGTGTGGCCACAGCAAAGCTCACTGTCTAAGTCTTCAAAAAAAAAAACCTGTCTATCCCAGGAGCAGCACCCAAATCTTATCGCTGCCCCATTTTGTTCTGTAAAGTTTCTTACCCAGTGGAGCCATGTGTAAGTCTCAGATGCCTCCTGTAAAATGAGGAATCATACTGGCCCACAGACATTTTGAGAGGAAGAACTTAGGAGTTCCAGTCCCAATGCACAGGTGGATGTGCTCTCTAGGAGTGGTACAGGTAACACCATCCCCATAAGATCAGGAGTATGTAGTATGGCTGTTAGGAGCCATTGAAATTGTCCTTGGTTCTTCCCAAGTCTCTCGCCCTTGACTTCTCAGGCCTGTGTTCAGTGCAGGTCTTAGTGACCTATGGGGATTGCATCCTGAGTACTTAAGCTCCAGAGAGCATCATAGTTCATGCCTGAGGATCTTTGTCACTGGAGAACTTAGAGAAGCATACATCTCTGTGGTGCCCTCGCCAAGTGGGCCATGAACTTCAAAACCCTGACTTCAAAGAGTTCAGTTACACAACATGCTTTTGGTTGGACCCAACTAATTGCTTGTTCCTACTCTTAAGACCTTCTCTTGCAACAGTGGAGAAAGATCCAGTTCCAGCAAGCTAGTGGTAGAGACAGCCGATGCTTCCAGCATGTGTAGAAAGTTATTTGGAGGATAGGGAAGAAACCCAGTAGGCATAAGAGCTGCTTGCTTGAAAGGCAGGCCAGGGTGAGGGTGAATCTGCGTAGAAATGTTGGCTCCTTAGCGTTAGCAAAGTCTTATGGTGTGTTGGAGTTCTGACAGAGTTAGAGTCAGCAGGGCAAGCTCAGAGGCAGGTGGATGAGTGATCAATGAGCAGAAAGATGGATGTGGGAAGGAAGGGATGAGGCCATGGGCACCCTCCCAAGGCTGTTGACATCACTGACCTTGAGATATCCAGTCCCTCAATGTGCAGACCACCTAGCAATGATAATGCAACTCATTGAGAAATCCAGGCCCAGTCCAGGCCAAAGACACTTACCAGAGGAAATGAGAGCATTATGCCCTTGTCACCATGGGTGGTGACTTCAGGTTGCTGCTGCATTTAAGCCAAAGCCATTCACCACCTAAAGAGCTTGGCAAAATGCAGAGCTTTGTAACTTGGGCATCAGTTTGAAATGCTCGGTCTGAGGGTGGGCACATTGATCTAAGGGACTGAAATCAAATTCACTTCAGTTGTAGATGACAGAGTCTCTCTTGCAGCTGGCCCTCCGCACCCCACTTCCCCTCCCAGGGCTTTATACATCACCTCAAATCACAGTGCTTCATTCCTCCACGGGTACCACTGAGTTCTCCTTGTTCTCTGATGGGATGGCAAGATAGTCAGACCTGCACATGACATGGGGGGAACAGTCAGCACTTCAGTACCCGGCAGAAGGGACACAAGGAAAGGAACAGGGTGCAGGGACAAGACTGTCTACTGAACAGTTCTGCATTTCCTTCTGGTTGTGGATCCCAAGACAAGTGGGAGGCAGCCCTTCCAGAGGCTGGAGTGACCTGCTTGTCACCCATGTTTCACAGAGCACTCCCACCAGAAGCTCCTGAGTTTTCTCATTTACTTTCACCCTCTTCAATATGACCTACGACAGCCAGATAAAAGCATGAGCCAAACATTGAAGTTATATTTTGTAATTGTTTAATTTTAATTTTCTGATTTTGACATGGAGAATCTTTTCATGTGTTTATAGATTATTGGTTTTTCTCTCTCTGTAATATGACTATATGCTTCTCCATTTTTTTTTCCTGCAATATTTGCCATTTTGTCATTGATTTTTCTTTGGTCATTTTACATCTTGCAAATTTCTTTGTCTATTGTTTATAAATTTTTGCATGATGCCTTATAATGAACAATTGGGTTTTGCATGTAATGTAATGAAAATGAGCATTTTTCCTCTTTGAATTGTACCTTTCATATCTTGAGAAATTCTCTCTAGTCCCAGCTAACGACATTCTCTGATATTCCTTTAATAGAATTTTTAAGTATTCCATTTTTGTCTTTCAATTGACTCATATTTTATTTTTGTTTTGTGCGAGAGATGAGGAATCTCATTTTGTTTCCTTATTTGGATAAGGAATTTTCCCTCTAGCGCTTAACGGACAGTTAGCTCTCTCCTGAATGATGGCAGTGCCGCCGCTCTCCCATGGTGGCTCTCCTTCCACACATGAACCTGCGTTGGGGTGCTCCATCTGGAGGTCTTCGTCTCTGATAGCACAAACCCTACAGGCCGCTTTCCTAACTCACTGCTATTCCTCCGAGACAGCATAGGTGAGGGCCTGGCAAAGCATGGCCTGTAGGCTAAGAATGGCTATTAGGTCTTTAAAGTGTTTCACACAAGCAAAAGAACAATGTGGACGGTGACTGTAGGAAGCTTTGCAAAACCTCAAATATGTGCTACCTGGCTCTCCTTGGGTTTGTTGATTATCTTTGAGCCTCTGGCTTTCTGTGTGATCTTTGAGATGAGTTTGTAAGACTGGGTGTGATGATGGCCGGGGGCACACACCTATCCTTTCAGCACTCTGGGAGGCTGAGGCCAGAAGATTGGAAACTCAAGCCCACCCTGGTCAACGTGCTGAGATTCCCTGTCTCAAAATTAAAAACAACATAAAACAGGACAAACACTGTGTGAGAGCCTTAGGTTTAATCCATAGTGCTGCAAAAAAGAAAAAAAAGTAATCCGATTATCAAACATCTGAAAAACTGGGACTTTCATTGAAATTTCATTGAATTTGAAGATTAAATCGAGGGAGAATTATTTAGAATAGCAAGATAGTATTCTTCACCTTTTTGCTTTTTCTTATGTTTTTTTCATGTATTTGATACAAGGTTCCACTCTGCACCTCAGACTGATAGTAATCCTCCTGTTTCTTGCCTCCCCGGCACTGGAATTATAGGTGTGTGCCACCACGCCCAGACTAGGGGGGCGGGGGATAGCTCAGCCCCTTGGCAGGCAGTGCTGGTGCAGCATGTGGTGCTGGGGATCAAACCCTAGTCCCTGCACTCTATATAGTTTTATAATTCTCTCCTTGAAAGCCTTGCACATTTTTGTCAGATTTATTTCAAGGTCCTGGAAAATATTGTTGTATGAATACTTTTAAATATTTAAATATGTTTCTGAATTTATTGTTGGACTATATGAACAGGGACATGTTTTGAGAAATGTATCACTAGGCATGTAATTTCACAAATTAAAAGATAGCAATGGTTCTGATGTGACTCAGTGTTATGATTTTATGGGCCCTCCATGGTTATGTGGTGTGCCATTGACCAACATACATGTGGCACATGACTGAATTTTGATCTGTATCAGCAATCTTACAGAATATTGTTACTAGTTCTAGTAGTTTACTTATAGTCTTGGTTATTCTGTGTAAGCAATACATTATAGGTATAATTGGTGATGATTTAGTTTCTTCCTTTTCAAATATTATTATATTTTTTCTTTGTATTTATTTGACCTACTGTCTAGGATCTCCAACACAGTACTGCATAGAACCAGGGGGAGATGGTATCCTTGATACATTTCTAATATTACAGACCTTTCCTCCTGTTGTAGGCTATCTTAGTGGTTGCTATTTATAGTGTTTGAAGGTAGTTGGTACATACTTATTTAATCATTTATTATTTATTTGGTACAGGGTCTTGCTACACAGCTTGGACTCACAGTGATCCTCCTGTCTTAGCCTCACCAGCACTGAGATTACAGGTGTGTGCCACCATGCCTGGTTTTGGTGGCCCGCAGGGCATGTGGTACTAGGGATTGAACCTGGGTCCTTGTGCTTGTCAGACAGGCACTTAGACCACTGAGCTATCTCCCCAGCCCTGGAAGCTGGTGTTTAGATACAGGTTTATTTATCTTACTCAGGACATACAAATGCTTTTTGAGTTATGGTAGGATTACATCTTCATTGAAAACATTGTAAATGCAGAATGCATTTAATAAGTCTAACCTACCCAACACCACTGTGCTTAGCAACACAACATACTGTGGAGCGATCTCATGGCTAACTGAACTGTGCCTGCCCAGCCTGGGGAGAGAGAAAACCATATGCTGTAGTTTAGAAGAAAAACTAATTGAAGTTCAAACCCTGAAATAGTTTCTACCGACTGTATACAGTACACCCGCAGCTTAAGAACATTTGTGTTGCAAAGTTTCACAGAGCAACTTTCCTAGATGGGGGCAGATGGTGGCAGCAGCTCACGGGTCTGCCGGACATCGTCATAGGTGTGCTGCTGTGTGCTTACTGCACCATGCATAAAGTACCACCGTACAGGACCCCAACACAGCCCAGGGGGGCTGGAAGCAAGGGGAGCGGAGCGGAGTAGTGGTGCGGAGGGGATCGCTAGGAAGTGCAAAGCAATAACCATGGAAACAGAAGTGAAAATGACTGAGAGCTTGGACTGAGGCCATGAGACGGCAAACATCGCTGCGCAGTCTGCTGCCTCCCCTGCCTCCTCTTGTCAAGGACCCTCTTCTTGTCAGCTCATTCTGTGCAATCCCCTAGCTGTCCTTGCTGTATCATACTGTGCCACCATTCTAAGGTCACTGTGACAGCAAAGATAGTTCATACACAGTGTCTTTGTCTCTCTTTGGTTCTTTTATACTGTACTTTGCATATTTGTGTCAAAGTTGTGTAAGACTCACTGTTCTGGAGTTATGGTTGTTCTCCCCACACAGAACTCATTTGTACGTTGGGGGATGATGGTACTGCTTTCTTATCTTCAGCAAATGAAAAGCGAACGAGGGAATTCCTAAAAGGGGACCATATTCATTTGCTTTGTGAATTATTGAGTCTTCCCTTCCCTGGTGACTCCGTGAGCACAAGCATTATCCCTCCCTGGTTCCCTGTTCTAATCCGCCGTATCATGTCTTTCCCTTCATTTCTTGGTTATATTTCGTCTTTATATCTCTTGCTTCATCCTGTGTAGTTTCCTCACATTTACATCCTGTTCACCAGTATTGAATCTTTCATTAAGCCAATCCATTGAGCTATTTTACTGAATATTTTTTTAATTTCCAGAGGTTATTGTTTCTAGTTAAATCTGCCTGTCCTTTTTTCTTAGCACTTACTCTATTCTTATGCTAGGGGCTACATTCTATTGATTGTTTTTAATTGATTAATTAATTAATTTTGGATACAGGATCGTGCTGTGCAACTCAGACTCATAGTGATCCTCCTATGTTAGTCTCCCCAGTGCTGGGATTACAGGCCTGTGCCACCATGCTCAGTTTCAGCAGCATGACATGAGATACCAGGGATTGAACTCGAGACCTTGTGCTTGCCAAGCAGCAGCTTAGACCACAGAGCTATGGCCCCAGATTCTCTACATGTTTTTGAACAAATGCTTCTTCTATACTTTATTAGGTCTTTTGCCTGTCTGAAACCCGTGGGACTTAATCCTGCACTCGTCACTTTTCTTGCTTATGCTGGGTTGTTTCTGCAGTGACTTGTAGTTTTAGTCTAGACTGTGAGAGCAGATCCAGTGATATGAATGTGAAG
>PVKN010012444.1:0-20748 GCA_004027915.1 Capromys pilorides
GAACAGAGGTACAGTGTCTTTTTCCAGAATGCTGTTGTACCCACCTAGCAATCCTCATTTTATTTAAGCTATCAATATTTTCTTTGTTTAATTATAAAACATTTCAAAAGAAAAAAGGGAATTTAGTGTAGTAAAGAGTTAAGTTCCCCTTCACTTAAGTCTATCCCTTGGTGTACTTAACAAGATCTTAAGTAATCTTGTAGACATAGACTAGGCATATGTAGTACGCACTACTATTGTTTTGGCCCTTTTATTTTTTTTATTTTCGTGGTACTGAGGATTGAAGCTAGGGCCTTTGCACTAGGCTACATCCTCAGGCTTATTTTTGAGATGGTCTCACTAAATCACGTACATTGAACTCAAACCTGCATTGGTCTGCCCTCAGCTTTCTAGAATGCTGCAATTATAGGCATGCACCCATATGTCCTGCTTCACGCCTTTTTTGGGTCCACGTTGCCTGTCTCTACAGAATAAGTCCACATGGCCCAGAGCTAACAGGAAAAGAGCTAGTTGTTACCTCCAGTCTCTTCCCTGTATCTCCCCAGCCCTCTTCCCAAACCCTTCCCTGGTTGTGAAGGTATATGCCTCCTTTCCAGCCCTAATAAGTGTGTGAGTTGGGGAAAGGGCCATATTGAGTACTGCTATGTTCCTTTCCAAACAACAGTGTGGTAGTCCCAGTCCTGTGAAACGGAACCACTGCCCACTCACCCCCATGACTCGGTTTCGCACATCGAAGAATCGATTCTGTCGATCTTTTTCCCGATTTCTTCTAGCCTCAATGGCTGCCATCTCTTTGGGATCTGATGCCAGGTCCGCGTTATACATCTGGAGCAAGAGAGAGGTGAAATGGCCATTCTTTTCTCTCTAATAATCTCCTTTGTAATTGATTCTGACTCATTTTACTTCCTGATATATATATATATATATATATATATATATATATGTATATATATATATCTGTGTTCTCCATCTCTGCTGTTATCACCTTAATTCAGGCCTCACAGTCACTGAGCAGTAGTCTCAGGAACCTGGCTGGCCCCCTTGCTCAAATGCTATCTTTGCTACCAGAGTCATTTTTCTAAAAGCATATTTGACCACTCCTTAGTTTAAAATCTTTGAAAGAGCTTTAAAGTGAATGGCTCCATAGTGTTCACAAGATAAGGTCCAACCCTTTTTGCCAGATTTATAAGGCTCTTCATGATCTGGCTCCTCACCTTTTTAAGCCTCAAAGGTTCTGACAATATGTGCCTTTTCTCTACTCAGTTTTCCTCATTTCACTAAGTAATCACCATTCACCAGGTTGTTCAGACCCAAACATAAGAAGTATCTTTTAGCCCTTATTTTCCCTCATTCTCTCTTCTATCAAAATAGGCCTGATCAAAGCCACTATCATCGCCTTCCTGAATGACTGCATCGGTCTCCACATTGGTCTTCTAGCTTCCTCTGAAAGTCCATCACACAACAAGCAAAATCAGCTTTCTTCTCTGAAATAAAATTTTCCTTTGCCTTTATTACTTACGTTGTAGCCAGATGAAAGGCTAGAGAGCCTAAATTTGCCTGTGTTCCTATTTTGGGAAACTCACTTTTGGCATGTAAGGCAGCCAAAGCCAGGGCAGAAAAACACTGAGCCACGTCTAGTTGTATACGCCTTTAATCCCAGTGTTTGAGAGACTGAGGCACGAGGATCACTAAGTTTGAGGGTAGCTTGGGCTACACAGACCAGGGCTAGCCTAGGCAAGACCCTGCCTCAAACAAAACAAAACTTTACAAGCATGACTTTGCTTCTCGCCTGCTTAAAATCTTACCGGCATCCTACTGCACTGAGAATCAGATCTAAACTCCTTAGCACAGGATCTGCTTTCCAGTTTGTCACATACCACCGTCTCCCTTGCTTACTATATCCCAGGCACGCTGGGCTCCTAGCAAGTACTCCAACACAACTGTTTCTACTTTAGGGCCTTGATATGTGTTACTATGTTTGAAATATCATTCCTCAACTCCTCCTATAGCTACTTCTCATCTTTGTTTTATTTTTTGGTATTGGAAATTGAACTCGGGACCTCATGCTTGCCAGGCAGGCGCTGTACCACTGAGGTACATTCCTGGCCCCCATCTTTTTTTAAACCATGTTGTACAAGTTGGGCATTGTGATGTATGCCTAATCCTGGCACTCAGAGGCCAAGAGTTTGAGGCCAGTCTGAACTACACAGTGAGACCTTGTCTCAAAATAAACAAAATAGTTGATACATTGAGGAAAATATATATAACCCACTTGTACGTTTGGAAGCATGACAAAGTAGAAACCCTGAACTAACTACCAACTTGAATGGATTTCATTAAAGTGTACTGTGTCTTTTCTGTTTCATCCTTTTTTTTTTTTTTTTTTTTTTTTTTTTTTTTTTTTTTTTTTTTTTTTTGTCTTTTTGAGACAGGGTCTTGCTATGCAGTTCAGGCTGGCCTTTAGCTGACTTTTGTAGCCCAGGCTGGTCTCAAACTTGCACTGACCCTCCTGCCTCAGCCTCCCAAGTGCTGGGATTACAGGCATGCACCACCACATCCAGCTTGCTTCATCCTTATTCCAAGAATAACCCCCACCCTACTCAAAGTCTGTATGATTCCTTCTGTAATCTGTATTTTTCTGTTATATTTGTGTCTGAACCCCTGAACTTTTTTAAAGGTTTTATTGTTCTTGACCTTCCTAAAATGTCAGGCTAGAGCTGGCCTGATAGCTCAGCAGACTAAAGTGCCTGCGTAGCAGAGCACAGCAGCCAGGGTTTGATTCCAGGCATGCCGGTACCAACCCTGCCCCTGGAGTGTGCTGAGATTGCAATTTTGACTGGGTGTGGTGGCAGACGCCTGTAATCCCTGCATTTGGGAATCTGAAAACAGGAGAATCAGTTTGAGCCTGATCTAAGTAGTGAGACTCTATAGACCCTGTAGATTCTGTCCTAAATACAGAAAAAAAATGTCAGGCTATATTACTCAGTATATTGTTTTTACCATCCTGTTCATTCCATCCTTTAACAAACATCTGTAGAGTGCCTACTAGTGGCCAGACAATTATCTGAGAGACAAAGAAACAAAGTGACAAAAATCCAGGTCTCTATGGAGGTTCTTTTTCTAGTGGGAACAGGCAGATAATAAAGAGTTAAATGCAGTGAATAGTTTATACAAAGGTAAGTTATATTGGAAAAGTATTGTACATATAAGGGAAATTGATAAATACCAAGAAAATGGGTGATTCTACAGTTTTAGTCAGGAGAGGCAACATTGAAAAATGCACTGTTGAGCTGGGTGTGGTGGCACATGCCTATAATCCCAGCAATTGGGAGGCTGAAGCAGGAGGATCAGTGTGATCAAGACCAGCCTGGGCTACAAAAGTGAGCTCAAGGCCAGCTGAACTGCATAGTGAGACCCTGTCTCAAAAAGACAAAAAAGAAAAAAAAAATGCATTTTTTAACTGTTTGAGTCCCAAGCAGCGCAATCGCACTGCTGAGATTTTATGTCGAGAAGACCCAGTACATTTCGAACACTGTGGACAACTGACGGTGCGTTACTGATTGTCGAAGTCGCGCGCTCAGATTTACTGATGCAAGTACACCGAGATATTGCTTTACTCTTAACTGTTTCCTTATAGATTATGTATGCATTTAAAACCATGCGGTTGATTATGTTAAAGGCTACCTTTTTCCAATATTTAACTGATCTTCGTTCATCGAGATAGGTATACAGCATTTTACCCGATTCATCGATGAAAAATAAACAAAGCGCTATTGTGCTGCTTGGTATTTCTCGACATGAAATAAAACAAACGGTATCACGCTGTTTGGGTCTTTTCGTACTCATTTAGAGAAAGCGCAGCTGCGCTGTTTGGGATTCTTCGACAGTGTTTTTTCAATACCCCCTGGGACTCAAACGGTTAAGCAATACTTAAAGGTGAGGAAATTGTCTATGCATCTGCCTGTGGCTAGAGGAAGTGGGTGCAGGAAAAATAGTTAATACATGGCATTAGAGAATGTAGAGCATATCATGGTATGATTTGTAGGCCATTATAAAGACTTTGGTTTTAACTCTTCAGAAGTGAGCAGCTACTTCAGTTTTTTGAGTAGTGAAGTGAAATGTTTTGACTTTGATTTTTAAAGGGTCATTCTGGTTGTTGTGTTGCAAACAGACTGGGGAAAAGGAAACAAGACTAGAGGTAGATCCGTTGAGGCTTTTGCAGTTGTCCAAGCAAGAGATCATTGTGATTCATACTGGCTTAGTAGCAGCAGAGATTGAGAAGTAGTCAGATTTATTTATTTTGAAGGCAGGGATAACTACATTTCCTGCTTTCTGATAAATTGGGTGTGCAGTGTGAGAAGCATCAAGAATGACCTCAACGAAGGATTTGGGCTTAAGCCATCAGATGGATCAACTGAACAGTCTTTGTGGGGTGAGGAAGTAGGTGCTGGGAGGATCAGAGCATCAGTTTTTTTTTTTTTTTTTGACAGGGCTTCACTTTGTAGGTCAGGCTGGCTGGCATTCAACTCATCTATCTTAAGACTGCTAGTGATGGGATTATAGACTTGTACCACCACACCAGAGCATTAGTTTTGGACAGGTTGAGCTTGAAACACTGTATACATTGATAGCATACAGATAGTATGACTAGTATTGTTTAAAAATATTTGTTGCTCTTCCCTGAGGAAGGATTATATATATCTCTATGTCATTTCCCTTGGGGTTAGCGATTGATTTGCTTTGCTCCCTGCAATATAAGGATTGACACATTACTCCCAAGCAGAACTCAGAGCCATTAAGTGACTATCACTTTTTCTATTTAGTCTTTGATATGAATGACACTGGCAGTGTCCCAGATTAAGGGGTGCTCCTTGAGCCTGTGTTCTGGAATGATGATATAGAGCCTACAACGGGCAAGATCCCTAAGTGAGACACAAATATTTCTTTTTCTACGCTGCTGAAACTTGAGTTTGTAATTTCAGTATAATTTAGCCTATCCTGATTGATGCAAATAACTTTCTGTGCTGTTGGGAATGGAACCCAGAGCCTTGTACATATGCTGTGCAAGTGCTTTAGTGCTGAATTACACCCTTACTCACTAACACAAATTTAACATTACAAAACTGTATGAGGTCTCTAAGGTAAGTGTAGGTGAACAAGAATGTACAAGGCCAGAAGAGATGTCCAAGGAGAGAACCGGCCCGATTTGTGACTGTTCCTCCCAACTGAACTCCACTTATGGCTCTCCTACTAGATCCCATCAACCAAGATTTCTCATTTAACTGGACTTGTCCTAAGTCTTTAGGAGTTTTACTAGTCTTCAGCAGTCATTTAAAAAAATAGTCACAGGAATGGCTACACCAACTACCAGATCCTTTCCATATCTAAGTTGAGGATAGCACCAAACCCATCCTACTAGTTCCATCTGCCATGATATAAGGTCACTGAAGGGGAAGATTCAATAGACATTGTAAGCTTCTTGGACTGCTAGGGAACAGAATGGGGAGAGCTATGAAGGGAGAATTGGATGGGCAGGAAGGCAAGGTTGGAGGTGAAGAGTATTGGCTTAGAGATCCTGACTCAAGGAGGTTCAGATTCATACAAAATACCTTTCTCAGGAATGCCGACTATGAAGCTCCTAGGTTAGGTGTGGATCCAAGTCTGTTCTTGGATTACTGTGGCAGTCTCTGAGCCCTGTGTGAAGGAAAAGGAGGGAGATAAGGACTAGGAGTCATCTCAGGCCATAACTGTCCCGGGCTTGCTTGCCCGTCGACCAGGAATATCCCTTCACATCTCATTCCACCTCCAATCTCATTTTTACCATCAGCAACTCTAAGTTCACCTAACACCGAATCCTCCCACTGGCCCTTTCCTTCCAGTCCAGCCCTCCGTTTCCCTGGGTCTTTCCAATTCTTGGCTCTGTCATGTTGGAGTTTATGGGTCGCTAGACTAAATAAAGCCACAGCGGGGTTGCCACCTTCCACTTCCCTTGGGGGACATAACCTCGAATTCTGATTAGTAACACCAAATGTAGGCTCAGGTCCCGCCTGCCTTCTACATCGCCAAAGCTCTCTGCGTCCTCTGGCTCCAACTCCTCTACAACTTAGTCTGCGGCCGGCGCCGCGAAGCGTTGCTGTGCAACACTAAGGGGGCGGGGCCTAACAAGTCACAGGTTTAAGCCACACCATTGGATCAACAAAGCCATTACGTCAAATTCCGGCTTGCACAGGAAGCAGGTCTTATTCTCGCGAGTTTTACCTTCTTCCCGGCCTGCACCGCGGCGTTTCCCGCGCGGGGTACATCAGTTCCTGGACGTACGGCGGGGCCTTTCCCATTGCCGTTGTCGTCGTCGTCGTCGTCGTCGTCGTCGTCATGGGTTTCCTGAAATTGATTGAGATCGAAAACTTTAAATCGTACAAGGGTCGACAGATTATCGGACCATTTCAGAGGTTCACCGCTATCATTGGACCAAATGGCTCTGGTGAGATAAACCCAGCTGCGGCTCTGCACACGTCCCGGCTAGGACCCCCCTCTCTTGGCGCTAGAGTAGTACAACCCAGTCCTTGCAACCTGAAACCTTGTGAAACCTAAAAGGTTCCTAACTCCTGAAGGGGTTCGACTCAAACCCACTCTCCGCCCTCGATTCGTGTGACTTCAGCGTCTTCCTCAGGTGTTAGTTCCCCAAGCTTTGTAAGACCACCGCTCCGGTCTGAGTGGTACTGGCCGTACTGTACGATGCCCCGCCCATTGCCCCCTCCCGCCAAAAGGGGCTAATCGGGAGCCAGCTGCCAGGGAGCCAACTGCCAGCTGCGCGCTTTCTTGCCCGTCTGGCTGGTTCCGGCTTCCCAGCCTTGTTCGACCCACCAGGAGAATGTGGGAGCTATGCCATGCTCTGGCTGAGGTTCCAAACGGTACATTGCAGCTTCACCCTTGTGCCCTCTGCCGCTTACACTGGCAAACTCCAATTCGTTTCTTTTTGGTCCTCTTTCCCAGAGCGGCACTTTTAAATTCAAGACTCAGCGCTGTATTCTTAGTTTCCTGAGTCAGAGATCGTGGCTCCGACTCATTCCTTTCCAACCATGGAAACTGTCAAAAGTTTAAACTCATTCACCTTCCACTTTTTTGAATGCTTTTAATGATCATCAGGAGTTCAAGCTGTGGAATATCAGAGATAGAATAAGTAAAATCTGTGTTCTCATGGAAATTTTATTCTAGATGGGAAAGCAAATGGACGAGAAAATAATTTTAGGCCGTTCAGGAAATGGTTCATGTTAGTGTGACAGTTATTTGAACAGTCACTTTACAGGAAATGTCTATTCGTATCTTAACTTCCTTGTTTCCATATGGTGATACTCGTGTACTCCGAAATGGTCTCGTGGGAATCCTACTGTCATTGCCATTCATTTTCTAGCCCGAGACCCTGCCCTTGCTTTGAATAGCTGATACTAAACCCCTTCCTTGGAATTTTGACCGAGTTTGAAGCTCTGCTTAGAGCACGAGTTCTCATATCAGAGTTGGCATATCAGTGAGATAATTCTTTGTGGTAAGGCTGGTCCTGTGTATTGTGTTTTACCCCCTAAATGATAGCACTCCTACTTCCCAAATATGACTGACAAAAATTTCTCTTTTACATTGCCTGTTTTAAGAGGACAGAGCACAAAATTACTTACCCTTTTCAGGTCATTTGAGAACCACTGGCCTAGAGAGTTAATGTGTAGAAATCTATCCAATTTCTTAGGCACACTTTTTTTCCCCCTGGTACTGGTACTGGGGATTGAACTCAAGGCCTTGTGCTTGCCAGGCAAGCACTTACTCTACTGAGCTATCTTCCTGTCCCAGCTACCCAGTTTCTTAGGGTTCTGGTGTTGCAGCCCCTGTGGAAAAAGCCAGGCTACACCCTTTGGCATTTAGTCTCCTCAACATTGATAGATTTGTATATCCAGCTGTTCTAAAAATGCCCTTGGTCATACTACCTCCTGCCCCATTCTTCAAGTCAGTCTCTAGGAGGTATTCCTTCTTAATCCTTTGCTCTTCCTCTCTGGCACACTGTAGACTCTTTGTACACATTAATGTTTATTTTCTTCTGTCTTGTACTGCTGGTGTATATTTTTGTGTTTTAATAACTGGTCTGTGAGTGGTCTAAGGAGTGTTTCCGTGAACCATTTTATTGGTGTACTGTACTATATATTATAAAAATGTTTAAAATATTGAACAATTGTGTAAAGAGGCTTTTGGTTGTGAATTTTTTTCTTTTCCTGGAGATTATAGGAGAAGCCCAAAGATTGGAAATTAGTTTCTGAAAGACTGACGACTGGTTTGTGTGATGTGCTAGTCTGTAATAGGTCAGACAGCTGAGTCCAGACTAGGGCTAGGATAGGCCTGTCCTTTATGGACAATAGATTTGGCATCTATTGCATGCCAAATGCTTCATTGGAATTCTTAGCATTTATTTTATTGTAGTTTTCATTTTTGGTTCTGGAGATTGAACTCAGGGTTTGATGAATCCAAAGCACGTACCTTACACCTCATAAAACCTTTACTTTATATCTAGAGGGACTGAGATACAGAAGTATAACAATTTGCCTATGTTTCTAAGAGCCAAGATTACAACCTATGCCTGTCGTACTTCAAGGCCTGTGTTCCTCCTACTCCAAAAGAATGTGTCATTTGTTTTTTTTAGACCTGTAGACTTACAGGTCTTTTTCATTTTTTTTCCTGGTTAGAGGATGGAGAACTGGCTAAGAAATGGTGAAACTAGTATTAGAATTGGTCTGGGTCTGTCATACAAGCCCATCCCCAACCTTTTTCTTTGTTTTAGTGCTTAAGATTTAACTCATGACTTTTTCCATGCTAAGCATATGGTCTTCTCCTAAACTACAGCCCACCCCTCCAGTTGGTCAGGCTGGCCTTGGACTTGTAGCAGTGCCTCAGTCCCCCGAGTAACTTGGAATATAGGCATTCACTACTACATCTGGGGCAAGGGTCTTAATCACTTTTCTGCTTCCATGGAAGGACTTTTTTTATGGTTGGGTAGAATGGCATTGGACATCAGATCCTCAGATCAATCATATAATATAAATAGGAACATAAGATAGAATTTATTAAAGTTAAACTGTACCTTTTCATCCAGTAACACCAGTCTAAACTTTTAAAAAATGTCCTTTCATTGGAATCTAGTATGAAGAAAAGAAAACTATAACACCACTATTGAAAGATAGCCACTCTTTATCTTTTTTTTTTTTTTTTTTTTCTGCGGGACCGGAGTTCGAATTTACTACCTTGTACTTGCCAGGCAGTCACTTGTGCCACGGAGCTATCTCCCTAGCCTCTCTTTATCTTAAAATACTGATTCATAAACTGAATGGGATGGTGCACACCAACATTCTGGAAGGCTGAGGCAGTAGGATTTCAAGTTCTAGTCTTGCCTAGGAATCTTAGACCCTGTCTCAAAATAAAAAGGATTTGAGATGTAGCCCAGAGCCAGGGCCCTGGGTTCAACCTCCAATGTTACAAAAACAAAACCCTCATTTGTATAGCTGAAACAAACACAATAAAAACATTCAGAAAATTCCAAAGGATGGTATTATGGTAAGAGATTCTCTCGACTTCATTTACCTTGTTTCCTTCTCAAAAGCAACTGCAACTATACTGTTTACATTTTCATGTTTTTCCTATATCTTCTCAAGTTTTTATTAAAATTAGCAGACATATTTTGCATAATTGTTGAAAAATAAATTGCAAACTTGATATTTCACCTTTGCATTGTTTTTTTTAATTTTTGAACCAGAATCCAGAGTTCACACACTGCATTTTTGATACAGTAAGTCCCTGACTGATAAACATTCCAGTTGTGAACTTTCTATATTGAATAAGATTCACAGGTATACTGTATAAGACTCATTTTGTTGTTCATAAGTGGAGGACTTAATGTATCTCAGTAATTTTCTATGTTCTTGTAATGATTTTCCCATTTCCTTTTAGTCATTGACCTCCTCATAGGACTGAGGGTGCTAGGGATAGAACCTAGGGCCTTGAGCATGCTAGGTAAGTGCTGCTGACTATCTCCACTTACTTTTTTGTCCTAAGTTTTCCTTATAGTGTCATTTACTAGGTTTCCTTATCTACTATATTTTCTAGAAAATAGCAGTTAGGTTGAAAGGCTATGTTTAGATTCAGGTTAAGTATTTTTACTTTGTAGCTGATGCTGGGTGATTCATTTAGGGTTGTGTGGTGGGGATTTTATTTTTGTTGTTTTGAGACAGGCCTCTTTTGTAGTTTAGGCCACGTTGAACTTATGGCAGTCTTCCTGACTCAGCCTTTGGAGTGCTAAGAATAAATGCACATGCTACCATGTGCACCTAGGGTGCTTCATATTGTATTATAATTTGAATGTATCCTTTTAAAAATTGTAGTAAAGTACATATAAAATTTTGCTAAATTAACCACTTCTAAGTGTACGAGCTCACTAGTATTAAATATTTTCACATTGTTGTACAATAGATCTCCCCAGCTTTTTCATTTTGCAACACTGAAATTAAAAAAAAAAAGAACCCTCATTTCCCCTTTTTACTAGCTCATTTTTTGGTTTTACATTGTTGAGATCAAACTACATAGAGTTTTATATCTTTGTTTTATATTCATGGGTATTAGCCTGTGTTGTTAAAGGTTGCAGAACAATCCATTCCTATGAATATACTCTTAGGAAATTCTAGTTTCTGGATGCTATAAGTAATAACAGCAAGGGGGGGGGGTGTTTTTTCTGGTCTTTGATCCAGAATTTTGCGTGGGCCCAATTTTTATGAGTGTAGAGGCATAATTTCTCCCATTGGTCTATGCACTGAGTGAATAGAGAACCTATTTATTTCTCCCAATGATTCTTCTCCATTTTCCTTCCTGATTTTTACTCCTCTGCTTTGTGCCTTCTTCTCTTAGGTAAGTCAAATCTCATGGATGCCATCAGCTTTGTGCTAGGTGAAAAAACCAGCAACCTTAGGGTAAAGACCCTTCGGGACCTAATCCACGGAGCTCCTGTGGGCAAGCCAGCTGCTAACCGAGCCTTTGTCAGTATGGTCTACTCTGAGGACGGTGCTGAAGACCGTACCTTTGCCCGTGTCATTGTAGGTGGGTAAACCTGGTTGGAAAATCTAGGAGGTGATTAGACTCATTTGTGGGGATAGGAGGAAGGCCTGACCTTCAGTAATTCATGAATTTTCTTACAGGTGGTTCTTCTGAGTACAAGATCAACAACAAAGTGGTTCAGCTACATGAGTACAGTGAGGAATTAGAGAAGTTGGGCATTCTCATCAAAGCTCGTAACTTCCTCGTCTTCCAGGTATGCATTTTCTTTTCCTTTCTTTTTCAGGTGTGTATTTTAAACAGTGATTGGCTATCTACTTTTGTTAGCCTTTGTCCCGTAACTCCTGGGCCTATTCCCCCTCATGCTTCATCTCTCCCATAAGGAATGTAGCACCTTCCTTGGTGGGTTTCTTGATTTCAGTATGGCCCTTTTTAGTTCATCCTATACCTTCATTTTGTAAGCACACAAATCTGTTTCTCTCTTTTTTTTTCTTTAAAGCATTTTAGTGACTGCTTGTTTTATAGTGGTTCTTCAATTATAGTCCTCAGAATGGCAATATCTGTACTATCTGGGACTGTAACAAATACATATTTAGGCCCCATTGACTTATGGACTGAAGAGACTATGGGGTGGGACACAGCTGTTTATGTTTTACCATGCTCTTCAAGTTACCATGATACATACTAAGGTTTGAGAACTATTGCCTAAGGATAAAAATCTAATCTCCTAAATCTGTCATTCAAGAAACATTGTCACTTGGTTCTTGCCCACCTTTCTAGCATTATCTGCCAACAATTATTCCTTTTACGTTACATTCCAACCTGAATAAACCATTTGCAGTTTCCTGAATTCACCTGCTATCTTTGACATTTAGGTACTTATTACTAATTTTTTTCTATGTAGGGTAACATTTTCTCTCTTCCCTCTTTTTCTTTCCCTTCCTTTTTTTCCAATTTTAGCCCCTTCCAGTTCTGGGGATAAACTGAGGACCTTATATATATTCAGCAAGTGCTCTATCCTCATCTTCCTTTTTTATTTTGTTGGCTAGTTTTTTTCCATCTTTCAAGCTCATATGTCACTTTTGGAATAGTTTCCCCACATAGACATTCTTTTTTTATAATTTTATTACTTTTAATAAGAAATAACAATGAGACACTTTCAAAACACATTAGTAGGACAGCCACAATAATTAATACAATGCATATTATTGTCTTAGTAGTAGTTATTCAGAGTACAAGATGCAGACATGATAACTTTTCTAAACACTAGTAGAAATATTTCTTCTCATTGAGCTAAGGTAAAGTAGTTGTATGCATAGTCCAATATTCCATAATAGTAGTGAGTTATCAGCAAAACTGACATTGTCAGAAGCTGTTGATTTAAGCCTTTTACAGCTCAGCATTCTTATCTGGTTTTACTTTTTATGCCTTGTGGTTAAACTTTTCTGCTGGGTGGTTAAGGCCAAGTTAAAGCAAGACCTGTTTAACAAACCATGTTACTTTTGTATGTGACATATAATAGTACCAGATAGACATTCTTATCAGGCTCTCTCCCCTCCCAAGCTTCATTTATTCCTTTTTTTGTGCTCCTTCTGTCACTGCACATAACACACTGTTGTCTTTTTGTCTGTCTCTTCAGTTCCCCCTGCTCCTCTAGGCCCCATGTGAAATGTAGCACCAGTTGAGGGAAGGAGATTGTGATCAGTGAACCTTTTCTGAATAATCAGTGGGCGGGGCAACTGAGCTTGCTAGAGTCTAAATAGGAGTGTTTTGCACTTGATCTTAGCCAAAAGGCTGAGAAGCGATTAAATAGGAGTGTTTTGATCTTTATTAGGGTGCTGTGGAGTCCATTGCCATGAAGAACCCCAAAGAGAGGACAGCTCTGTTTGAAGAGATCAGTCGCTCTGGGGAGCTGGCCCAGGAGTATGATAAGCGAAAGAAGGAAATGGTGAAAGCTGAAGAGGACACACAATTTAATTATCATCGTAAGAAAAACATAGCAGCTGAACGCAAGGAGGCTAAACAAGAGAAAGAAGAGGTAGGTGGCTCAGCAGCCTCTTGGCTCTGAGGGACCAGGATGGAGCCAGTGTCTTACCACTGCTACCATCCCAATATTCACAGGCAGATCGCTACCAGCGCCTGAAAGACGAGGTGGTACGAGCTCAGGTACAGCTGCAGCTCTTTAAGCTTTATCATAATGAAGTAGAAATTGAGAAACTCAACAAGGAACTAGCCTCAAAGAACAAGGAGATTGAGAAGGACAAGAAGCGTATGGACAAGGTTGAAGATGAGCTAAAAGAGAAGAAGAAGGAGCTGGGCAAAATGATGCGGGAGCAGCAGCAGATTGAAAAGGAGATCAAGTAAGCGTCAGACCTCGGTGGGAAGCTAAGAGGCTGTGCTGTTCCCTGGTGGCTCCTTTGAGCCTAAATTCCAGTGCTTGTATTAGTCTTTCTTCTTCTTCACTTGATTTGGCCAGAATCAGTATAAATGCCTTGTATTTGTGACAGTTAGAATATTTAAATTCTCATGTTCTGGGAAGGCAGGTACTCAGAGGAAGAACTTGAAGATGTGTCCTTGCCAAGTGAGGGGAAGCTACAGTAGGCCCAGTCACTGGAGTGATTGAGAAGGCCTTCCTAGTAAAGAAAAACTGAAATTAGATGCTTAAAGGCCACAAATTTGAAATGATTAGATGAGATGAAGGACAACTTAAAAACAGGTTATTTTTGGGAGTTGGTGAGGAACCTAGTCTAGCAGGGGTGGTAACTTGCCTTACCTACTAGCTAGTATGTGAGGCTGAAGTTACAGTTGCCAGGGAATAATTGGATTGCCCCCTTTTTGCAGACTATGGGTATATCTGGTCCATAGTCTTTTAGGAGATTCCTTAAAGATCACTGTGGGGCTAGGCCCTGCTTTCTTTGGGTAAAATGGATGGGATCTGCCATTTTCAACAGTGTTAACTGTCTTATTCCCCTCTGACAAAAGAGAGAAGGACTCAGAACTGAATCAGAAGCGGCCTCAGTACATTAAAGCTAAAGAAAATACTTCCCACAAAATCAAGAAATTGGAAGCAGCCAAGAAGTCTCTGCAGAATGCTCAGAAACACTATAAGAAACGTAAAGGTGACATGGATGAGCTGGAAAAGGAAATGCTGTCAGTGGAGAAGGCCCGGCAGGAGTTTGAGGAACGAATGGAAGAGGAGAGTCAGAGTCAAGGTAGAGATTTGACCCTGGAGGAGAATCAGGTAAGCCTTGGGAGGGGTTGATTTGGCAAGGAGATCACAAGGACTAACATGGACTGACTTAGTCATCTCTGTCTTCCTTTCCCGTTCTTAACCCAGGTGAAGAAATACCACCGGTTGAAAGAAGAAGCCAGCAAGAGAGCAGCCACTTTGGCACAGGAACTAGAGAAGTTCAATCGAGACCAGAAAGCTGACCAGGACCGTCTGGATCTGGAAGAGCGGAAGAAAGTAGAGACAGAGGTGAGGAAGAGTTAAGATTAGATTTGTGAAATGGTGGTGTATATCAGTTGAAAAATGTAAACACCACATGTGTAAGCCGCTGCTTTAATCTCCAGTACCCCCCAAAAAAATTAGGCATGATGTTTTCTAGAAAAGGAATTATTATCTGTTGAGTACTTACTGTGTGCCAGGCACTGTTCTTTACATACATTCACGTATTTGTTCCATTTATGATATGGCTACTATTATCCCTTCTTCCCACATAAGGAAACTAGAGCAAAGAAGTGAAGTGATTTGCCTAAGGTCATACAATTATTCAGCAGTAGAAATGGGTTGTGAACCTAGCTCTAAAACTCATGCTCTTACCAATTATATTTACTGCTTTTCTTTTGGTCTGTGATCCTGGCCACCTACTTCATCTCTGCCATTTATCAGTCATATGAACTTGGCCAAATCACTTCACCTCACTGAGGCTCATCTGTCAATTGGGGATTTATAAACACTTACCTTGCAGTGTTGTAAGAATTTCAGGTGTTAATGTATGTACAGTGCCTGGCACAGAGTAGGTATTCAATAAATCTAAACTTCCCTGTGTCTGGCTCAGGTTCTTCTCTTTCTGCCTGCCCTCCCTTGCTCCTGTGCCTCTTCTGTGCAAGGAGGAGGCCACCTCTCCTTGGGGAAGCCTTCCACTACCCTGTTTCGTAGCCTGTGTCATTGCCCTCTATTCTGGGCAGGGGCTGAGTCAGCCCTAGTAAATTTAGCTTCTGGCTAGGCAGGTGCCACTTATTGCCTTTCTGATATTGACAAGGATGATGATGATAGTTGTTATATTTCTCCAAGATCTTACAGTGTCCCAGGCATTCTGCTAAGTTGTGCTTTTATGTACTTAAGACAATATTAATAGCTACCTTTTATTTAGTACATAATATGTGTTCTGTTTCACAGATAAGGAAACATTCAGAAAGGCTTGTGCAATTTTATTTTACTTCAATTTGAGCTTCTCTGACTAGTGAGGAAGTGCAGGCTTTGTATAGGACTTATGTTCTGGAGCTCTGGGAGGCACCTATCAATTGGACTAAACTGGATACTATGTGTCTGCTTTTTGAGAGGCTTTCTGCATTAGTGATGGATTGTCCTGGACTTTTGAGCTCCTGGAGGACCAGGCATATGACAAAGTGTAAGCCAGTGTCCCATCATCTTAGCACGTTTACTGGACCCACCCGTCATAATGGAATATATTTGTTACCTAGGCTAAGATCAAGCAAAAGCTGCGGGAGATTGAAGAGAATCAGAAGCGGATTGAGAAGCTGGAAGAATACATCACCACTAGCAAGTATGTGACTCTGCAAGCTTTTCTCCCCTTTTCCATGTCTCTTCTTCCACACTTGTTCTATCCCTCTTCAAGTAGGACTGCCAGAGTCTATCTAGGAATACAGTATTATTTCATAGCATGTTGTCTCTCACAGTACCTTTGCTGTTTTTCTTTTATAGGCAGTCCTTAGAGGAACAGAAGAAGCTAGAAGGAGAGCTGACAGAGGAAGTGGAGATGGCCAAACGACGGATTGATGAGATTAATAAGGAGCTGAACCAGGTGATGGAGCAGTTGGGGGATGCCCGCATTGATCGCCAGGAGAGCAGCCGCCAGCAGCGAAAGGCAGAGATAATGGAAAGCATCAAGCGTCTTTACCCTGGTTCTGTGGTAAGACTGGAGTGTGGACTTTTCCTAAGCCCCTCCTTGCACTCACTATCAAGGTTACTCGTACTTTTATAACTGAGCCTCTTTGCCCAAATTCCAAGTTCCCCAGTTCCTTGAATATTATTTCTGTATTATCCTGTCCTTGGGTTCAACTTGATTTAGTTCCACACATATTTCCTGGACATTCCTCTGAGCACTGTGGGGGAGATAAGTATGAATTAGTGGAAAAATAGAACTAATAGGATATTTATTTTGCTGGGTGCTTGGGAGATTTTGAGATACATGAATATAAGCTATCTGGCATAGGACTAGGTTGGCAGTAGTCTATGAAATGATAAAAGTGAGATCTGCAAAAAAAAAAATGAGATGTGCAAAGATGATTTTGGATTCAGACATGACTGTGTGAAATCTTTGCGTGGGAGCCACAACAGACTCTTCCTCAATAGCATGAAGGCTGTGTTCCTCTTTGAGATAGAAAGATACTATAGTGCTTTTCCTTTTCGCATGTAAACCATTACAGTACTTTGTTTCTGATATCAGATATGTGGGGATTTTTTCCCCATTTACCAAGTGATTCTCTGGTAAACACCAGCTGGCTGCCTTATAACTCAATTCAATTCTGGACTGTGTATCTGGAGGTAGCATCAGATACCACTGGTTTAAGAGTTCAGTCCTACAAGACTGCCCCTACTTCAGATACTAGCTGTAAGGCTAAGATTGTAACCTGTGATTCTGACTGACTTGGAATAAATTAGTTCCCATGATTCCCTCCCTGAGTTTGATTAATTTGCTGGAGTGGCTCACAGAACTCAAATCTCTTAAGTTTACCCATTTACTGCAAAAGATGTTAGGAAGGATACAGATGGATAGCCAGATGGGACTGATATGTACTTGAGGCATAGACGGAGTGTGGAGTTTCTATGTCTGTTCCAAGTACACAACCATCCAAGTACCTCAGATTGTTTACCTGTCTGGAAGCCTCCCAAACACAGCTTTTGGATTTTTATGGAGGCAATATGTAGGTATTATTGATCAGATCATTGGCTATTGTTGATCAAATCAACCTTCAGCTATTCTTTCCTACTCACAATTTGGGAGTAGGGATACAGTGATGCTGAAAGTTCCAACCTTTCAATCTTACCTTGGTCTTTGACTAGCTCCTATCCTAAAGTGTAGGGATCCATTGGTCTGTTCTACCCCGAGGAGACACGGTGGTCCCAACATTAAAGCTTAGCTAGATAGGAATGGCATATGATCTGTCAACTTATTGTTAGTATTGCCTCAGTTTTGGATTTATGAATCAGAAACTGGAAATGAAGACTAAGTATTTATTTCACAATATCATAGTCCACTCCTGGTCCTCATACATATCATCATAACAATCATATAAGTCAAAATATACTAACTAGTCCAACTGGGCATGGAGGTGCACATCTGTAATCCCAGTACTTAAGGCTGGAGCAGGACTACCATGTAGCCTGTGCTACTTAGTGAGTTCAAGGCTAGCCTGAACTACATAGTGAGATCCTATTTAACCCCCCCACACACATGTGTTTATATTGGCACATCACTAAAATCCCATTCAGTCATTAATTAATGTAATTAATTATATTGCATGAAAATGTCTCTGGGTCAGGCTACTCAGGTTTATAAGCTTTAATCCAGTCTTATCAAATTCTTTTTTTTTTTTTTTTTTTTTTTTTTTGTCTTTTTGAGGCAGGGTTTCGCTATGCAGTTCAGGCTGGCCTTGAGCTCACTTTTGTAGCCCAGGGTGATCTCAAACTCACACTGATCCTCCTGCCTCAGCCTCCCAAGTCATGGGATTACAAGCGTGCACCACTATGCCCAGCCAGTCTTACCAAGTTCTAAAAGCAAGGACAATCTTGGAACACCTACAGCTTTAGCCTTTTGGTTATCTGATATAATTGAACCAAGAGACAGTGTCATCTCTTGCTTTGAGGCTCTTTCAAAATGTTGATGTAATACTGGTTTTCTTTTTTTTTTAATAAATGAATTTAGAACAGGGTCTACAGGATCTCATTATGTAGATCTGACTCGTAGTGATTCTCCTGTTTTTAGCCTCCCAAATGCTGGGATTGTAGATGCACGCCACCACACCCAGTCTCAAATGTTGTCTCAGCCTGCCCTCGTGGCAAGGCAGGCATGGCATGCCAAGGTATCCAACCCCGGCCACTGCGCTCTGCCTGAGCAGGTGCTTTAGTCTGCTGAGCTATCTGGCTGACCCTTTTTGGTTTTCTTAAATTATGTAACCAGGGGCCAGGAAGATAGCTCAGGGGCACAAGTGCCTGCCTGGCAATTGCAAGGTCCTGAGTTTAATCTCTGGTTCCACCAAAAAAAAAAAAGGTAAATTATGTGATCCATTTAGTTGTTTTTTTTAGCTGCTTTCTGTTGCCCAAACTTTCCCTTCTTTAGAAGCATTGGGATTAGCCATTCTGTTAGTCTAGATTACAGGCAGCAGCGGTAGTCTTACAAGTGCCTCCCCTCAGTCCAGTCCCATTCATAAAGGGTAGGGTTGCACAGGTGCTGAATTAGTGGGCTAGTTTGACCACTAGGCAGTATAGTTATACTCATGCTTACTAATACAGATTTTAGCTTGCCCTTCTTTCCAAGCTGGTATTTGAGATTCCTAAACCAGTTCCCAAAAGCCTTTTGTTTCTGTTTTGCCTTCTCCCTTTCCTTAGTATGGCCGCCTCATTGACCTCTGCCAGCCCACACAAAAGAAATATCAGATTGCTGTGACCAAGGTTTTGGGCAAGAACATGGATGCCATTATTGTAGACTCAGAGAAGACAGGCCGGGATTGTATTCAGTATATCAAGGAACAGCGTGGAGAGCCTGAGACCTTCTTGCCTCTTGACTACCTGGAGGTGAGGCTTGAGGGGATGGGGTTAGGGTTAAGTTTGATGGCCCCACTCGTTTTTAAATGTTGTACCACTCACTAAGCTTTTCCTTATAGGTAAAACCTACAGATGAGAAACTCCGGGAGCTGAAGGGGGCCAAGCTAGTGATTGATGTGATTCGCTATGAGCCACCTCACATTAAAAAAGCTCTTCAGTATGCTTGTGGCAATGCCCTTGTCTGTGATAATGTGGAGGATGCCCGCCGCATTGCCTTTGGAGGGCATCAGCGCCACAAGGTATGGATTCTTTTGTCTAGGTTGGAGCTAGACAGGCTCAGTACTAGAGATTCTTCTGTTAACTTCTCTCTTCTTCCTTCTGTATGTAGACAGTGGCACTTGATGGGACCCTGTTCCAGAAGTCAGGAGTCATCTCTGGTGGAGCCAGTGACTTAAAGGCCAAAGCACGGCGCTGGGATGAAAAAGCAGTGGACAAGTTGAAAGAGAAAAAGGAGCGGTTGACAGAGGAACTAAAAGTAAGCCATAGGCAATGCTAGTCCCTGGGAGTAGGGTTCCTGAGCCAGCTTGACCACCTTCTTACCACTGAGCTTTTCTTTCTTATCCCCTTCAGGAGCAGGTTAAGGCAAAACGGAAAGAGGCAGAACTGCGTCAGGTGCAGTCTCAGGCCCATGGACTACAGATGCGGCTCAAGTATTCCCAAAGTGACTTAGAACAGACCAAGACACGGCATCTGGCACTGAATCTCCAGGTGGGGCCTGGCATTCAGCCCTGTCCTCTTAAGGCCTTCCTCACATTCCTAGCCTAAGTTTTTTTGTGGGTAAAGAACATGCACACACTTCCTTCTACCAAACCAAGCAGAGCAGAGTTTGATAGCCAGGGTTTCTGATCTTAACTTAGCCATGAGTGTGATAATAGCCAAGTTATTAACTTCTTGGTGTCACTTTTCTCACCTTTGTAAGAGTGGAATGAGCCAGATGGGGTGCATGCCTGTAGTCCCAGCTGAAGTAGGATTGTTTCTAGTTTGGGGCCAACCTGAGCTACATAGAAAGTTCAAAGCCAGCCTGAACTACGTAGCAAAACCCTGTGTCCTCCTTTTCCCCCCAAGAGGAGTGAAATTCATATCTAATTTATAAGGTCATTGCAAAATGGAATGAATATCCAAAAATGCTTAGAGAAGTAGATGCTCAGTAAGTATAAGATACTATTAGCATAATTTATTCAAATACTTTAATTTCTAGAAGTCAACTAAAAATGAACTTAAAGCATTTAAATCCTTATAGGTGGAAATACTTTTCTAGGTATATTAAATGTGTTTTTTGGTTATGGGTTGCTTCCCCAATTTACCCTGGAGGTGGTCTGTAATATGTAGTGTACATATATAATTATACCTTTTTCTAAAAGCCAAGATTCTAAAATATATCTGGTCTCAGATGTTATAGATAAGGATTTTTTTTTTTTTTTTTTTTTTTTTTTGCGGGACCGAGGTTCAAACTCACGACCTTGCACTTGCCAGGCAGGCACTTGTGCCACAGAACTATCTCCCAGCCCCAAGCCATATTTTTTTAAACTTTCTTTTTTTTTTAAACTTTATTTATGTTATGGCTGGCTCAGCCTGCCCTAGGGGCGGGGCTGGCACAGCAT